>JAOSBM010000009.1:13179339-13190764 GCA_027568955.1 Erythroxylum tenue | reverse complement strand
AAAATCAAAAGAAAAAGATAGGGGGAGGAAGAGTGAAGAGAAGAAAACAAGATTTAGCTTTTAGCTCTGAAGTTTTTTTGGTGTATATAATCTGTATATGATTTTTCTTCTTACTAATATGATTATTTGTTATCATCAAAAAGGGGGAGATTGTTAAGTCAAAATGACTGTACGTAAATGATTTTGATGAAGAACAAATAAAAAATAAAAGAAGCAAGTAAGACGGAAGCAAAAGAAAAATCAGACAGAAGATGCAAAGCCAATAATCAGACGAAAGCGCGAAGCAAAAGTCAGACGATGGAAAATCAGACGAAAGACAGACGATAATAAAAGACAGACGGAAGCGCGGAAATGAAAATCAGACGGAAGCGCGGAAACAAAAAATGAACGATAAAAAATCAGACGCGAGGCACAAAAGTGAAAATCAGACGGAAGCGCCAGGAGAAAAATATCAGATGATAGAAAATCAGACGCAAGGCGCAAAAGTGGAAATCAGACGGAAGGCGTAAAAGCAAAAATGAGACGGAAGCGCAAGGAGAAAAATATCAGACGAAAGAAAATCAGACGAAAGCGTAAACAGAAAATTCAGACGAAAGAAAATGAGACGGAAGATCCGATACTACGACAGATTACTAATCAGCTTGAGTTAGTTACATAACTCAACTGAATAACCGATTCTTGAAAGATCAAGAAACAAGAAGAAAGAAGTAGTTTTCAAGAAGCAGTTGAAGACGAAGGCTATAAATACGAGTTGGAGTTGAAGACTGCAAAAGTTAGTGAAATTAAAAAGCTTAGCAATTTGAAAGATTTTATTGTGTGAAAAAAATAGAGCTATTATTTTCTGCAGCAAAGCTCGAAATATCTTTCAGCTGAAAGAAGAACAGATAGGCTGAAGAGGCTAAGAGTGAAAGAATACTTGTTGAAAGAGACCTAAATAGGCTCAGTGTCAAAGAATACTTGTAACGATTTGTGAGATAGTGAAATCTCAGAAAGAACCCTGAGAACTGGACGTAGCCCACGGTTTGGGGTGAAACAGGATAAATCTGCTGTGTCAACATCTCTCAACTCTCAACTCTCTCTTAACTTTGAATTTTCGATCTTACTGTTTTCATTCGTTAATTTCGAAAATATTTTACAACATTGATTTTCAGAAGGTTCTGAAAAGAACAAGTTTCTTTTAAGAAATTGTTAACAAGGGAATCATCGAAAAAGAATACACAATTCAACCCCCCCCCCCTTCTTGTGCATTTGTATATCGTGTATTAAGTTTTGCATTAACGTGTGATTCACTTCAGGTACCTTTTGACTAGATATATAATGCTCACACAAATAAAACCAAACTCTTTTGTTTCAGTAATAATAAATATTTTCATTACAAAACTGTAAATGAAGAAGATAAAGTTACAGGTAAATACACTTGCTTTCCAGGGCACTATATTTACATAACTCCAACATCAACCTCAAGAGAAATATTCCTGGTACCCAAATTCTCATTCGCAGATTTCAATGATTTAATCTTACTCTTCATTATGCATCATTGCTCTTAGACTTCGCAACTTCTTTAAAATACTTCACTGTTAATCTTTTATAGTGATCGTACAATTAATGATGTGAATTTTTCAATTCATCGACAATATCAGATTCAAAATGATATACCTCATCATCTCCTGATTCAGCCATGAAGCAAACGTTGCTGACTTCTTTTGGTTCTTCTTCTTCAAAGTTTTCATAATCCTTATCTGACCAGGTTGTAGTCATCACTTGCTTTCTGCCTTGTCCTTTTGAAGGGAAGGGCATTCTGGTCTTGTGTGTCCAGGCTTCTTGCAATGGTAACATATGATTTGATTGTTTTGTGTATTATTATTGCTACATCTGCCTTTCGATAGAAACCTGTTGTTTCCAACTGTCTTGTTTCCTTTTCTTTTCTTCATCAGCTTCTTTTTATAGAAGCAAGCATATTTTCTGATCATAAAGTTAAATTCGTCATCTCCATCTATTTGCAACTCAATGTCGCTTTCATCACTATATGATTCCTCAATTGTTTTTAGTGCCATTTCTTTTCTATAAGAGGATCCTTCATTTTGCCTAAGCTTTGTTACATGGATCATTAGATTTCCTTGTAGCCAATCGAGTGAAATAGTGTCTAGATGCTTTGTCGTTTCTAAAGCTATCACCTTATGTCTCCATCCCTTTTGTAGTGATATCAGAATCTTCATTACGAGCTCATCATTGAGATAAATTCTTCCCAAGTTCTTTAAGGTTGTGATGATGTTGTTAAAGGGTCTAAAGAATTCTTCTATGATCCCCCCTGTTTCATGCTAATAGTTTCGTATTGATGCATAAAGAGAATTATTCTATGTTTCTTTATCCCATTCATCCCTTCAAAGGTAACTTGAAGTTTGTCCCACATTTCTTTTACTATAAAGCAGTAAGATATCTTTTCATATTCTTCTAGAGATAACACACATATTAGGTGATGTTTTGCCTTAGCATTTTGTTGTGCATTTCTTCTGTCAGCATCAGTCTATGCTTCTACGTTATTGGAAGTAGGAATTGTAACTCCAACTATAATTGGTTGCCATACTTTGGTATCTACATATTAAAGATATATGGTCATTCTCTCTTTCCAGTATAAGTAGTTGTTTCCATTGAAGTAAGGAGGCTTCGAGATGGCTTGTCTTTCAAAACTTCCCAAAGTGTTTACCATCATTTATCATGTGTTGTAAAACACAAAAAAAGTGAAATCTCACTCTACAAATGATAAAGCAAACACACTAAAGGGGGTGAATTGTGTGTGACTTAAAAAAACTTTTTGCAAGTTACTTTCAATTCGTATAAAAATCAGATTCTAGTTAACGAATAAAAAACTGAATGAGCCTGCCAAACAATGAAGGTTTTTTAACAACAGGAGTCTATTAGCCAATAGGAGTCTTTTGTGGGATATGACCCTGCTTAAATGAAAGGAGCCCAGTAAATGTTGAATCCTATTAAAACAACTTAGAAACAAAAGACGCTTGTTAAAACTGAAAGGAACAGTCAGTAAATTGAAAACATAAGAGGCCTATTATAAAAGTGAAGGAGCCTTTTGCTGAAACAAACACACATAATATAATGTAGAAATATAAAAGTTAAGGAGAGAGAGAGAGAAGAAGAATGTTGACGATTTATACTGGTTTGAATTACAACCAAAGCCTATGTCCAGTCCCCAAGCATCAAACTTGAGTATTTCACTATGAAATCAAGTAGTAATTTGACGTGTCCCTCCAAGCTCATAAGTTAATATTTTTCAAGGTTCTTGAACCTTCGACACTAATAGTATTCCACTAGCCTCTACAAAGCTCTCAAATAAAAATGAGGTTTGCTCAATATGAGCTTCAGTAATCTCTCTCAACAGAATTTTACTTTTTAAAGCACAAGAGAATTTTTACAAAGATAACACTTTCAAGAACGTATATGCTTTTGATGAGTTTTGACAATCTAGCTTCTCAAGCTTTTGTATTGTTCAATAGTTATTCATAGTCTCATTGGCTCTTGCTTAAATAGTCAATTTCTTCAATTAGCTATTACTTCACTTGCATCTTTAGTCAACTAGATGGATTTAAATCTAAATAATTTTGATGTCATCTTTGTTAAAAATCTTTCAATAATCACGGGGCTAATATATGTACTTCATAATTAGTAAAATCCTTTCGGATAAACCATTTCTAGCAAGTTAAGTTCATAAATAAGGTTCAAAAAAAGAAAACGTATTTCTTATTATTTTATTTTCTTTTGAGAATAAGACCGTTAATCGTACAAGAAAATAAATCCAATTTAAATTTTGAAATATTATACAGTTATCATCAAAATCGTTAATCATAAACCTTGAGCTAACACAGCTAACCTAAATCGATGAATCTCTTGGGCTTAGTCAACTTTACTTTGATACCATTGAAGGGTTTTGAGGGGGCTTTGGAAAAGAATTGAACCATATATAACTAGAACATTATATCTCAACTTAAAACTTTAAGACAATGAATTATAAATCTTACATGGGATTATCTCCCTTTGTAAATTTCCAATAACAAATAAAGGGCAGCATATTGTATTGGGTGTAATGAGGAAGAAGAGACCACAGAAGAATGAGCATCAATTTGATCATATTCTAGCTAACTAATGTATGATTAATTAAACTAATGTTCATTAAACACTACATAACATAACATGACTCCCTAAATAGCAATATTTGATTTCCGATGTTTGGTATGGTCTAATTGCTTTGAAATTATGAGGAAGTTCGTTTTGTCGACTAAAGCACAGTGACAGCTGTTGATGGCGGTCAAGATTGGCTTTAAAAGATATGCTTGTTGGTTGAAGAGAGAGATTTTGACTGTTTAATCATAAAAATGGTTCATGTTAAATAGAACCTCGACAAAGTCCACTGTTAAGAGTTCGGTTCATAGCTGTATACGATGAGAGTACCATTGATCGAATTGAATAAGTTAAACTTGGCTCAGTCCAACTTCGTAGTACGATTCGATGAGAAACTTAATGTGGTTTTAAATCCGATTTTTCGTTCATAATAAACTTGAACTTGTATTAATCATAAAGCAGAAAGGCCATTATTTAGCAATGAAGATGGAAAATAGCTTTGCTAAAGATGGAAAATAGCCTTGGAGAGCGAGACAGAGAGCCAACGCTAGCATCTAAAGCATGTTCTGGATGATTACGAGTCGGAATAAATGGAAATAAATCGTTACAGCAAAATTTAACAAGATACATTTAGTTTCATCGTTCCAAATCAAGAAAAACAACTAATGTATTAAAAATGATTGTCGAATATTTGCTAAAGATATTTAATATTGTTTCTTATCTTATATTAAAACATTAAAAAAATACAAAAACTTCTGGAATAGTAGAAATGTAATTATCATAAATAATGAAGTGCAATTAAAATGTATACTAAAGTTAAAAAATTAATTTAAGATTCTTTTTTTATAGTCAATTATTTTACCAAAAACAAATATTTCATTATTATTATTATTTAAAAGATATTTAAAATTTGAAATACGTTTATCAAATAATTTTTAATTTAAAAAGTCGTTTTAAATTAAAGTTGTTAGAAGATAAGATGCAATAAATTGATTGATTAAACTGTACTTCTTAATAATAGTTATATTAAACAATGAAATTTATTTATTTATTCGATAATAAAATAATATTACAGGAAACTAAAAATAAAAAAGTAACCAAATGTTATGATTTTCACAAGTTATGGAAATGAGAAGAAATTAAAAAACAAAATTTTTAATTTTAATTAAATAAATTTTTTCCGTATTTAAAAGTAAAAATCAAAATCAAAGAACCGATAAGAACTTATTTGTTTCTAATTTGATTTAGATTTTCTATTCTCATTTTCAATTTAGTAAAAAAAACCTTGTTTATTTAAAATTTGACGTATATTTTTAGATTTGATTTTTTTCACAATTTCAAACGAAATTAGTTGTAATAGTTGAAAAATACATATTAATTTGTATATAATTTTTTTGATTATTAAATTATTTATTTTAACAAATATTAGATAAAAATATTTTATTTACTTAGTTGATTCATAAAATTAATTTATCTTTAATTTTATCTCATTTTAATTATTATCAACAATAAAAATATAACTATATTGACACAATGATTTAAAAATTCAAATAAAAAAGACAAAAATTCAAAATAAAAAAAGTATAAAATAATACATAGAAAAATAATATAACGTGATGTAGCTGATCCAATATTATTCTTTAATATATGAAGGTAGGCGAGGATACGGAGATTTCGAATTCGACGTTGGCCCTCTATCACAATTATTTGTGAATATTGATAGTAGAAAATATGTACTCATGTTGCACCAACTAGTTAATAAGCTCAATTATTAACATTTTCTTAACTAAAATTAATTAGACTTAAAATCAATTAAAAACAGCATTTTACGCTTAATGCTGCCTCTTACTACACATACATATAAAAAGAATATTTTGATGATCGAAATCATTTGTTTTCCTAGTCATGGGTGTTCTTGGTTTATCAAAGCTGTCATATTTCTCACGTCTTCTCAACATGGTAATGAAATATGATTGCAACAAATTAATTGTTTCTTCTAACAAGCAATTTCTTTTTATTAAAACATCCATAGAAATAAGAAAAAAAATATATGAAGAATTAGACAATCAATTTTAATTAAGCGTATAATCTTTTTTTTACTTGAACTTTATTTTTATATAAAATTAGTTCAAAATTAATACCAGTTTAAAGCAAATATTAATATTGACTTGCACTAGCCTTGATTAAGATAAAAGGAGTGGGCGATATAGTACAACTATAGATTCCATAATTAAATTGGATCAAAACTAGTTTATTTCAATTTCAATATTTCTTTTGTTACAAAATATTTCATAATTGTTATATAAACTATAGTATTATAATATAATTGATATACAAACCACTGTATTATAATATAATTTTTTAACCAAATAAATTGAGAAGTTTAGCTCTTATTATCATTTTGGATTTAGAAATTTTGATTTCAATAGGGTTAATTACTAAAAAAATCATAAACTTTACACAACTTTGCAATTATAACTCAAACTTTAAAAACTAACAATTAAATACTTAAACTTTCAATTTTTCTCAAATATAACCTAATGTTAGTGTCTCTGTCAACAAAGCTGATGTGGCTTGGTAAACATAAGATGTCATGTATTATGTCAAAACTACATTAGATTTTAATAAAATAAAATTAAACAACAAAAACCCCTAACTTATCCTTCTCTCCTCTTCTATCACCCACCTAAAACCCTAAGTTAATTGATCTTTATCTTGATGAGGGTGATTTTAATGGTGTACTTAAAGTCCTTCCTCTTCTTCACTCACTCACTCCAAACACAATCCAGTTTTCTTTCATTTGAAAATTTTCCATTTTATTTTCTCTCATACTTTCTCTCTCTAAAAAGTTCTCAACTCATGTTGACTACCAAAACTTCCACCAACCCTCTATAGCCCATGACGGAATAGACGATATCAAAACCACTGTAGTAACAATAACAAATCATTACTTTGCCTCTCTATTCTAAGGTGCTCCATAAGTAATATGTTAATTAAGACGGCCACCTGAGAAAACTAAGACAGTGGGTGCTACACCTCCGACAACTGGTGCTCTAACAGGGAGAGATAGACCATCAAAGGTGAAACTAACAACTGTGAAATGGTGCAGACAAAGAGAGTAGAGGAAGAAGAGGAACTTAGGAATTTGTAACTATTTATTTATTATTTTGTTCTTTAATATTATTTTATTGTTTTAATTAATAATAATTAATTACAATTTTACAAAATTATGACATATAAATCTATAACACCTGACATCTTACATACACTCTGACGTGGCTTGCCATGTCAGCTTCGTTAACAGAGACTTTAACATTGGGCTATATTTAAGAAAAATTGAAAGTTCAGGTATTTAATTGTCTCCTTTTAAAGTTTGAAATATATAATTGAAATTTTGAGAAAAAGTATAGAATTATGTGTAATTGTACCATTTAAAACATAGGCCTAACCTATGAAGCCTACTCAATGTGGCCAAAACTTCTAAAGTTATAGGCCCATTTATTTGGGATTTAAAAGACTAGACTAGGGTCAGTTCAAAAGCAAGATATGTGTTCTTCACGTAAATTCATCTTGTTTACTAAACCTTACTAATATATGAAATCAAAATGCTTTTCTTTCTAAGGCTACAATGGAGAATGTTGTTAGTTACAAAAAGGAAGAAGTTGTACCTGGAATTGTTTATTTTCTAAAGAGGAACATTGACAAACTTTAATAGGCAATTAATATTATGAATATCGTATTAAACTTGGTATTGAATGAATTAAAAGATTAAAAAAAACGTCCTATTAGTAGAATAAATTAAAATTTTGATAATAGGCTCTTGTCTTCTATTTATCAAACCGTTACATATAATTGAACACACATAAGTTGCCTAGGTCAATTTATTTTACTCAAATGACCTTTCATTTTATAAACATAACTGCTTCTAAGAAGATTAACTTTACAATTACCAATTAAAGGAGTTTTATATCTTAGACCATAAAAGGCAATAACGTCTACTATAGAAGGTAATAATAAGACTAATCAACATTGAATGACACATATGCGTCATCCATCATCTAGTTGTTATCATGCCCATATTATGAGATTTTTCTTTAGATTGTAACATATTACAAATTAAAGGTTGAGCTCTAAAAGCTGTACGCGGACTAAAAGAGTTAGACAATGTATTTTTTTCTTCCCCACGTCAGTTGTAGCAACCTCTTTTTGTTGAATAAGATACCACCTTCACCATTGTCAATATCATCTTGATCATTGCAAAAGGAACATTCACTACCAATTTCATACTTTCGTAGTTTTTGACATTCCGGTCTAGGGTTGAGCTGGCCCAAGCTCGACCCGTGGCCTGGTCGGGATGAACAATTTTGGCTTGTGGACCTCTCGTGGCCTGGTTAACGGGGCAAAATTAGCCCAAGTCAGGCCAAATTGACATTCCTAGCTCCACATCACCTTTAGTCTCGACTAATTTTTTTTTTAATTTGGGGAATCCTTTGTTAGCTTAAGACTTAATGATTTTGATGATTACCTTTAAAATTGAATTTATTTTTATTGCTAACGGGTTAATTCTCAAAAGGAAATAAAATCATATGATAAATGGTTCCTTTCTTATAGAAACTTTCCTTATGAACTTACCTGATTTATTAGAAATGATTCCACAATATCTGGATGGATCTTACAAATCACAATCAGCCCCGTGATATGATCATTTGTCTTAACATCTGAATATTATAAGAATTTATCAAATATGGTATTGAAGATTCAAAGTCAACTTAAGATATAAGAGAAGCAACGATTAGTTGAAGAAGGTGCCTACTTAAAAAAGAGCCACTGCTTTTACAAAAACTTATCAGATTCTTAAATTACATCAACATAATCAATACTCTTGAAAGTGATATCATTTTCAAATCTCTTGTGCTTTAAAAAGTGAAAATTCTTCTTAAGAGAAATCATTAAAGTTCATATCGAGCAAACTTCATTTGTTGAGAGCTTGCAGAGGCTAGAAAAATATTACTATTGTGAAAGGTTAGATAACCTTAAAAAAATGCACTTGTGAGCTTGAAGAAGCTCGAAAAATTACTAGTTAGATTTTCATAGTGAAACACTCAAGTTGGACATTTGGGGACTGGACGTAGGCTTGGGTTGTAAGTTGAACCAGTATAAATCGAATGTGTTCTTCTCTCTCTTCTCTTAACTTTTATATTTCTGCATTATATTATGTTTGTGTTCATTTCAGCACGAGGCTCCTTCACTTTTATAATAGGCTTCTTCTGTTTTCAACTTTCAAGAGGTTCTTTTCATTTTAACGGGTGCCTTTTGTTTTAAATTGTCTTAACTGGATTTTTCCTTTAGTAGGCTCCTGTCATTTAACAGGCTCCTATCGTATAACAGATTCCTCTTGCTTTATAGGATCCTATTTTTGTTTTAAACTTTGACAGACCCCTGTCGTTTTATTTGACTTAAAGTATCTCTTGTAAGTGTTTGCTTTATCATCCTCCACCCTTTAATGTTTGCTATGGTACAATTAAATACTATAGTTCTTCATACCAAGAGCTAATCTACCATGAGTTCAAGTTGAGTTATCGAATCTTCCTGGAAAGTTTGAATTATCAAAGGTACTTAAACTTTTCTCTATTTATTTGTAAAAATAAATAAACAAACATTTCAAAATTAATAATAAATAAATTTGTGCATGTAACATCATTACATAGCTATAAAAATTCAAAAATAAATTATAAGAAAATTGATTACAAATTCATATATAAATACTTGGAAAAATAAGATTCATAAAGTTAATGTATTGGAAATATTATTGCTATATTTATAACATGTTATGAGTTATGACTGTGAATAATTTCTTTAGTAAATTAGAAGATATAATTGAGATTTGGATATATTAAAAAGTTAAATAGATACTGTAGAGGAAACTAAAAATATATATGTACCCATATTAAAAACTTATAACAATTTTTTGTATCTTACATAATTCCTTTGGCAATATATATCACAAAAATGGGTTTATTGTAAACAATAAAAAATGATTACTTTACCATTCACAATTTCACATCATGTTGAGCATATTCTTATAAATCATTATACAAAAGGGCAAATCTTAAAATACCCATTTATATGCTCACAACTGATAATACAAATTATCAAGTATTAGTCAAACATAATAGAATTTCTTCCAATACAAACATCAGTTTTGTCCATCTCTTTTATCTTTAATATTTAACTACAAGTCAAAATTTAAACTTAAATAAATTTTTTAAGTACAAGTAAAAGAAAAACATAATTGAGTAATATCATGTTTTAGGTTACAAAATTATACTAGTGAGAGTGTTCTCAACCCTCTTCAACTTGCTCCCAAATCACTTATACTCAAATCTTACATGATCCAGAAAAAACCTTTAATTGAATCATCTTTTCCTATTTGAACTTCCTTTAAATTTAAAGATATTTTTTAGTCCCTATAAGTTTTCGAATTTCAAAACCTCCATAACATATAACTGGCTCCCTAAAACTATAAAAACCCCTCTCAACTCTATCTTCAAAATCTTTGCCTATAAAGAGAATTTTATAAGTACACAAGGAAGGAGGGTCTTGTTCATATATTGAACTGTTTAAAACATAAAAAGGTGTTAGACATGCATATTTTTGCTGCTAAATAATAGGTTAATGACTAGTTGTCATTTGACTAGAAGTACTTTCTTGATTTTAGAGACTTTATTAATTTCTAGAATCAAATTTTCTTCATTATTTTTAGGAGTAATTTTTTAATTTTTTTGTTTATTTTCAGCTGGATACATTACAACTCTCATTGAATGCAAAATATCATTCAAATTTCAGTTCCCTCTTGAGTGTTTTGTTTAGGTCAAAAACTTCTATATTCTGCAATTTTTCTTCAGACATACCTACAAATTGGTATCAGAGCCCTATTGTTCTTAAGGGACTTGTGTTGGTTGTAAGCCAATCTGTGAGGAACCTTCCACTATAATTTAAATACTTAGCCTCCAAACAAATATCAAATCAGTATGCCAAAGAATTCTGCTCATTTTTTGGTAGCACCACCTATTTTCATAGGTGAAAATTATTGTTGGGTCCCGTTTTCGGAACCCAACTCTTGAACCATAAAACATGAATCATGATCATCTTACCTTGGAGGGTTATTCCATTAAAACCTAATTAGCCGTCAATTTTTTTTTCATTGAACCCCTAAAAGACATTATCCATTCATCTTCATGCTCATAACATCCCAAAAATTTACTTACAAATTGTTCCATGGTGTGCCACACAA
>JAOSBM010000009.1:13146374-13158522 GCA_027568955.1 Erythroxylum tenue | reverse complement strand
CTTTTGTTTTATTAATAATAAATATTTTCATTACAAAACTGTAACTGAAGAAAATAAAGTTACATGTAAATACACTTACATTCCAGGGCACCATATTTACATAACTCCAACAGAGCTCACCTTAGAGATTAAGGAGATATAAGTCTTGTTGCACTCCCTCATCATAGAGTCATTAGTGAAGAATTACAATGTAGCATCAATCACCATATTCTTAGTTTGCCCCCATATCTATTGAAAAAAGTATGCATTATATCCATCCAGGCTTGGGTTCTATTGCATGTGTAAAGAGAATAAGGCACTCTTTACCTCTTCAACCCCAATGGATTTGATTATTATGATGAGGGTGTTGAGTTTTCCTGGTGAGGATAGTTTGTTAGACCCTTAAGTCTAAGTTTTAGAATCATTTAGCGAGTCTTGGCCAATACTTAGCACTCATATTGATGAAACAAGGAAAAGATTTACGAATAGCAGAAGAAAAATGTGCCTTATTGATGAAAGCTTTAGAGTAGGTGAGCTTTGGCATGTAATGAAAGACATCACAAAGTTATGCTAAGTATGAGAGTGTGCAGAAGCATTTAACTTTGACAAGAAAGCTGAAAGATATGTAAATGTGTGAAGTTTGTTGTACATTGACTCGAAATTTATGCTAACTTAGGTCATAGTATAATGAGACTATACGATGGATGTACTTAGATAGAACATATACAAAGATGACTCGGGATGACTAAACGGAAGGTTCATTGAGATATTTGGATTCAAGATATGATCATGTGGTGACATATGACAAGAAAATACAAGTAGCAACATAAGAAAGTGTGAACACTACTTTACAAAGTGAGAGCATTTCTTTAAGTAGTAGGAAACTAAGTCGGATAATGTGATAATGGATAATGATCTTCCAAACAGTTATTCTATATGCAAAAAGAGAGTTGGTGACCTAAAGTGGATAACTCTTCGTTAACTTAGTAAAGTTAGTAAAAAAAAGGTAACATATCTCCACTAAATTGGTAGATTAGTGGAGAAAGTTGCTGATTTTAACTTAGTTGGTTCTGAGTTCTTTTAATCTTATATAAAAACATCATTTATAATTCATTTAGGTGAAACTTTACACATTCATTTATCTGTAAGAGAGCTGAGAGCTTTGTAAAAAAGTTCTTCATGAGAGCTTCAAACAGAGAGTTCCTTTAAACGGTGCTCTTGTAAAGTCCTTCGAATAGGAGGCCACTGGCGTTGCTTTTGTATTAATAATTGTGAATAGATTAATAAAAGGTTGACATTATCGTATCTCTATTATTTGCCTACTAGATTATTTACGTAAAACACTTATATGAATAAGAGTGTGAGTGGAACAATTAATTACGAGTGGTGTGAGACATCCAAAATTAACTAGAACTATTGATCGACGGTAACAAAGAAAAGGTTGAATTGAGTTTTGGGAATGAAGCTTGACTATGACATGAGAATTTTAACAAAACCACTTCAATTCCGCGAGTTCAGATCTTCTGTTTAATTTTATGATGTCTTATTGTGTTTAGTAAATCTCAGTCATTCATTTATGTGGATCCCACGTTAATTTATGTGGGATCTATACAGGACCCGTATAAATTAATGACTAAAATTTACTGGACACAATAAGACACCATAAAATTAGACAAAAGATCTTGTTCCCAATTCCGCTGCATAACCAAAAAAACAAAAATCCCGTTACAGCGTACATGGTGGTGAAAGTTGCCTGAGTTCCTGTGCACATTTTCTAGAAGCATAATCCATGTCAGGTGCACTTAATTTGACAATTTAAAGATCACGAATGAGCTGGTCTACCGTCGTTATGCACGTTTGCCAAGTAGGTGCATAGGTAGATGATGATCATTGACAAAACACGGTGTAAATTTTAACTTCAATATTAAACTAATTGCAATTATGCACTATGTACGAGTAATTTTTTAAATGTTACTTTTTTTTTTGAAATATTAAATGTTACTTCTGTTTAAACTTATACAATATTAAAGTTAGATTAGCTTTCAAAAAATATATTAACTTAAATAATTAAGTTAATTTTGTGGCATGCAAATACACATACACATAAATAAGAAGTATATATTAAAACATTGTATAAAACAAAAACTAATACGTAAACTACAGATGCACTTCTAATTGTATAACAACATGTGTACTGGGGCTTCAAATACTAGATCATATCCGTTCTATTATAATCCAATAATTTACTCTTTCTAAAAATTATTTTTTATATATTCTCAAAGATCTATGTATCATTTTCATAATTAAAATTTAATTAGTTAATTCAAATAGGAAAACTTTCATTGTAAAAATATATTCTTAACATTAATTCCTTTAACATATAGAAATTAAAATTAACTATCGAAAACTTGTAAATTATAATGCGAAGAGCGTTTGAAGGACATATAAATTTTCTAAACGTTAAACTGTTGGCTTCTACAATGTTGAAGTATTTTAAAACTAATATCGAAAGGCCCCTTGTTTCTATTTATATTTTGAATTTTTGGCTTTTATTTTTAAATTTAGTAAAAAAATCATTTATTTGAATTTTTGGTTTCTGTTCTAGTTTTCATTTTTTTTTCAAGTTTTCAAAATTTATGAAAGCTATAAAAAGCTTTTTTAATAATCTAATTTACTATTATTATTAATTTAATTTAATATTATATTTATTTAATTATTTATAAAAATTATGAAAATTTGAATTCAATTTAGAAATCTAATTATTTTTTGCAATTAATTTAATTTAAAAAATTATTTAAAAATATAACTAAATTTAAAATATATTCAAAATATATAAATTTCAATAAATTTTGATTTTATAAATAAAATATATTTTAAAAATAAATAATTTTATTTTAATAAAATAAAATAACTTTTAATCTTAAACTATTAAGAAATATTATATAAGAGATTAAAATAAATTTAATTAATTCATTATGAGCATCCTTCCTAGCGGCCAAATATGGAACCAGAGGCGATCCTAAGGAGATTCAACCTAGACTAACGAACTCTCTGACTTGAAAAAGAATACTCGCTATTCGTGGGTAGATTCAAGATTGCATTGTTTACTCTGGTAATAAACACATCTGGAAGGACACCACCACTGGAGAATTCTTGATGACTTCTGCATATAACCGTGTTAGAAATGTCGGCACATAAACTATAATAGGTTGTAATATTTGGGACAAAGGGATTCCTATAAAAGTATCACTTTTCATGTTGCACTTATGGAAAAAGAGGCTTCCTCTAGATATTCCCTTACAAGGCTAGGGATTCTCGGACCTTTGAGATGTAATTGCTGTCAGAATGATTGCAAAGAATCTGTGGACCACATGTTCCTTCTTGGTGATTAAGCTAGGCATCTTTGGAGATTTTTAGATATGGCCTTTGGTTCAGAGGATCCATGTTTTAGGTATATAGATATGTCAATACAGTGGTGGTCAGCTGAGGGTAATCCGATTATGAGACTGGTCTTTTATGTGTTGCCATCCTTTATTAGCTTGATTATTTGGAAGATGCATTGCTCGACAAAATTTCATAGATCGCCTCCACCTATCTCTTTAATGATCTCAGAGGTTATTGATTCTATCTCTTATATTTTACATGATTCTCTTTATTTAGCCATTTCAGGTAAACAGTGGCAAGATGTGGTAGAGACTATTGAAGGTAGCTGAATATTGATGGTTCATCAAGAGAGAACCCAAGGCTACGTGGCAGTGGTAGGATTATTCGAGATGAGTTGGGAAGGTGTGTATTGGCATTCGCGTTCCCTATGCAACAGGTTATAAGTATAGAAGCTGAAACACAATCTCTTTTGCAATGATTGAAGTTTTGTGTTGAATTATTACCCAATTCTCAGGTAATAGTGGAGTTGGACTCTAGAATTGTGGTTGAGATGTGCCTTAGATATAGTTCAGATTCCATGGAAGCTGGCATAATGGTTAGTTGAGGTGTTGAGGTTCTCTTTTGTGGATGATTTTCTTCATTGTTATAGAGAGACAAATCAAGCAACAAATTTCTTGGCAAACCTGGGATGTTTGTTGGAGGGTTTAACCACATATAGTACTCAGTCACTGATATCTCATACCTTGAGGGGTATTGACTTTAAATAGGTCATGCTTGCTTTCACTAAGAGTAAGAATTGTTTAACTGTAATAGATAATAGTGATATTAGCGTATGTAATTTCTTTATATTTTCACGTCTTTGATGTTTGGCATCTAGTGCTAGATTATTTGTTAATATCAATTTTATTTGTTTCAACATGTTAGGTTCATGCTCCCCTTCTTTGTACTTTTCACTTTTCTTATTAATAAAATAGGGTATCCATCCCCACTGGGGTGCAGTCCCTAGTTGGACTAAAAAAAACTACATTGATAGTAATAACCAAATAGTTTTTTATTTTTATTTGATAAAAATACAAACTAAAACTAAAATAAGAAAAACATAAATAAAACTAAACGACCCTAAATTACCATTAAAAAATATTTAAATGCATGTATCAAAATACTTTAATACATTTTATTTAATTATTCAAGATTGTATACATATCTCTGGTCAAGCCCTATAATATATACATAAACTCTCTCCACGTTAGTAAGTCGGTAAGTAGCTTTTGTCTATAAAAATTCCCAAATAATATGTATACATTATCTCAAAAAGGTTAAAAGTGTACTTGGTTCATTATTTGGAGGAATGATAATAGAAATTATAATGAAAATAGTGGGAATAAAAATGGACATGACTTCCATTCCTTACTATATTGGGAGATATAGAGTATTGTCTCAAAAGAGGATATAAAAATATTGTTCATTTGACCATAATATATTACCAATCATCTTTTTCCATTTTTGACTCATTCATTTCTTTCCATACCAACTAACCAAGTGCCACTTAAGTTAATCGGCAAGGATGTGAGTTTCCTTTTTTATCAATCAAGGTGTGATTCTTTTGGAAAAAATGAAATTTAAGAATAATATTTTAAACATATTATGCCCATGTTCTTAAAATTACCCGATAAAATTGTAACGTCAGAATTAGACATATTCATAATGGATGTATGAGAAGGAGAAACGAAAGGAAACGGAATTAAGGAAAGAAAAAGAAAAAGAAATATTAACCAGTTTGTATAATAAGATTTTATAAAAGTCAGGATCGAAAGTATAGGGAGGGAGACATAGGTAACAGAGAGTCAAGCAAAAAGCTGGGAACCGTTTGAGCCTTAGTGACAGGTTGTGATGGGTTAGGTTTATTTTTCAAAAAAGAATGGTACAAAGGGACTATTAAAAGTGTTTCTTCCAATTTTATATTTAATCTTACATCAAACCCAACAAAAGGGGAAAAAAGAAAAAACTACGCGGAGTTCTATTGTGTGCTGCTTTTTAGATTAGTTGAACTCATCCTACATTATTGTTTAGGGAAGATGATTATGCATACCATAAATTAGTTTGGCATGACCTCTTTTTTCAAGATTGAAGTTCAAGTGGCCAACAAGTATATAAAAGGAGGCATTTCAATGGTGGGATTTAAATGCTTGCTTCCATGCATAAAACTTGCTTTGGGACGTCCACCTGCTGTCTTCCAACTGTGGTCCATAATATATATATATATATATATAGTCTTGTCATCATTCTTCACCAGTTTAGCCATTTGGGTAATAGGAGAGCCTATGAACTCGTGGGTGAGAATGGAGAGGTCACAGGTGGTTTAAATTGGGGGTGCTGTTGGATGTGAGGCCGAAGTGCACGTTTGGGTTTGGCAAAGGTCTACATGTTAGTGCCTATGTGTGACAACAGAAAGTGATTGAAAGCGGTTAATCAATTATCTACGAGAATAGTTATATCATAATAATACAGTATTGCTCGACAAGATGTTAGCTGCTAGGCTTAAACAAATCTTAGACAGGAAAAGGAGCAACCATTCTCTTTTTTCTATTTGTTCTTCCCTTGCAGTCAAGTGTTCTATTCCAGTGTCACTATCTTTTGTTTCTTTTCTTGTTTGAAATATGCTTCTTTTCCTGTGTCTTTAGTCTCTGATTATATGTAGTTAATTGGTATTCAGTGTCTCTTAATCACCATCGACTATCTAACCCCAAACATTAACAATATCTTACAATTTCACTGATCTCTTGAAAGTTGAAACTATCAATTGCTTATTCAATTGATTGTGTTCCCTTGTTGATGGAGTTTCTATCTTTGTTTTGGGAACATAAGCTTGCCCTATTTTCAAGAATGTGTAGTCAGCTTTCCAGCATGTAGCATTAGAAATTTGGTCACCGGGATGAAGAAGTTAATTTGAAGCAGCTAATCTAAGAAGAAAGCTCCTGCCCACGATACCAAGCTTGTAACGTTCAGGAAACTCTGGGACGTCCTTAATCGACTCAAGTGGAAGGGGGAACTGAGAAATTTCTACCTCAGGGTGGTTCAACAAATGAAAGATCTAGTGATGTGCATGCCATTCGATGTGTCCCAGCTACCTTGACTAACATAAACTCAACTTACCTACATGTTTATTTATCCAATTAGATATAGTGACCACGATGTGATTTTGGAGACATGCATGCTCTAGGTAGGTTTAGCTGCTGCCATTTTAGGTGCTCTCTTCTATTGTCTTCAAGATGCTCCAGTCCCTTGTTAGTGTTGTCTTCATAAATTGAGAATTTTATATGTTAGAAATGCAACGATGATTTCTTTAATAACATTAGTAATTCTCACTCAATGCATATTCAGTAAATTCTTAAAAATATGCGTTAATTATGTGTTTCTCATAAACAATTTAGAGTCAAACCACAAAACTCGATCTAATATATTGTCTAATAGATAAAATGGCATAAGATTAACATAAAGCCAGAGAAAGAATTCAATTAGCTAGGGGATCTACTTACATGTATCGAAGATCAATATAGTTTTCTTTATCCCCCATACAAGCTGAACATTGGGTGTGGGGAAAGGTATCTTGGCCTTAATTAGTTACATTTGTGAGAAGTAGAGAGTGATATAAAAGCACTAAAGGAAAGAAGAACACGTACTTCCATCAGCAAATGCCCGAATATACACAAGTCTACTAAACCCTTTTACAGAACAGGTCTTACAGCCTGATGAATGCATCACTGGAAGTAAGAAAATCTTATTATTGGTGATTAATTAGGTTGTAATTTGATCATTGCAAAGGTGTACTTGAACACTTTTTGAAATCCCCTGTTTAGGTATCATGGTAATGTATCCACAACTTAGGAAATATTACTGCAATTAACAGACTTTAGGATCATTCGAATATTCAGAATAATAGATCTGATCATCAAGCAAATAGAAATGGGTTTGGTCTATGGCAGTTCTTTTGTCGTATAAGGATGATAAAAGGAATCTCATGTGCTGGAAGGGTGGAAGAAGGTTTTCTTAAGGGGAAAAAAATAATCGAATTTGTAGGCCATTTAGGGAACCATTTGTAATTAAGTATTCATTATTTTATGATCCACCTCCCTCCTTCTCAGGTGTTTATAAGCATGGCGATAAACGCCTGCACAAAGCAGAGAACTAAAAAGAACACTAACCATTTGAACACTACCAGAAGAAGATAATCAGGATGACAGGTTCTGGTTCTCCTTGTGGAGCCTGCAAGTTCTTGAGAAGGAAATGTGTGAAAGGTTGTGTTTTTGCACCTTACTTCAGCCATGAACAAGGTGCCACTCACTTTGCAGCTATTCACAAAGTTTTTGGTGCAAGTAATGTGTCCAAATTACTTGCTCACCTACCTGTGAGTGATCGTTGCGAAGCTGCTGTTACAATCTCATATGAAGCTCAAGCAAGGCTTCAAGAACCCATTTATGGCTGTGTCTCGCACATTTTTGCCCTCCAGCAGCAGGTCCGATACACTTTGACCTTTTTATTCCAATTGATGATGATGAAACTGTATTTCTTTAGGCTTTACTCTAGATAACCGTGTATTGTTGCTAATTAATGTCTTTCTGTGTTTAATCTGGCAGGTTGTAAACCTGCAGGCAGAGTTGGCTTCTCTCAGGGCACAAGCAGCTCAAAACTGTCTCAATGCATCTACTACAGTGAATTCTGGTAAACACCCTTCTTTGCCACTGGATCTTCAGAGCTGGTTTCAGTCAGAGAATTCAAATATGATGTCACATCTCAATCCAAACCTCAACAACACCATGGCTTACGGTGGAAAAGGGTTCATGGACCCAACCTCCATCGGAAATTATGGAAATTTAGCAAATTCATTTGATAGCTTTGAAGAAGCTTCTCAATCCCTGTCTTGTTTTGACATGCAATCAGATAAGAGGCAATGGACTTATCAAGATGCTGATGATCTTCGGTCAGTGGCCTTTGGCTATGCTCAACATTCATGAAGAAATACAAACACCTCATGCTAGCTGGAGATTATTTGCATACCTTGGAATATGAATTTCTGTTGATATAAATAAAAGCTAGGAACCACAGAATTGTTCACACAATCAAAAACCCTAAATGCACCACGTTTCCCTTTTCGTTAATCTAGTGTAACCACAGATGCGGTTAGAATCGTATTGAAGTTCTATAGAGAAGATAGACTTGTCGCATTTTGAATTTGATTATCTGCGAGTATTAAACTAGTAAGTACCTTGACTTCAGAGTGAGAATTACCTACAACCTGTTGGATCGTTAGCCTAGTGATCAATTTACTGTACTAATTCTTGGACTTTTTGACTAAATTCATATGCTAGATATAGGAATGCATAGACTGTATGTGCTTCTGCATGAGCGTTAAACTTGGATGATAATTTGATGGAAGAAGAAAAAAAATGATGGAAGAAGACAACAACCAAAACAAAAAGAGAGGCTAAAATAGCTATTATGAGAAGTAGATGGAGAAGTTAACCTAGAAGATTAAGTTGGCTGAAACTTGAAAGGCAAATTTATGTACAGTAAGTTTCTTTGATTGCATTGGGATTTGGAGAGTTTCCTTTATTAGCTATAAGCAATCCCGAGAAAAATATTCCCTTTGTTTTTTTATTATTCCGTTATTGGATGTAGCAGACCAACTATTTCGGCCTCCATCGCCCGCTTCAACTTTCTTTATTCTGTTCCCGATGCCTGATAATGTTTTAACAAGTACAGGATTGGTTAGACTGATAAGAATTAGCATTTGTACTGGTACATGTCGTGTCTATTATTTATCTAAATCTACAGCATTTATATGATGGATCATTTAAGTTAAATCTCCGCCTATATGACCAATGATGCTTGGTTTGCCAATGTGATCCTACTCTTTGCCCTAGGAATAACTTTCCGTTTCACTTATATATACAGATATAAGCTTCAGTATGGGAACTTGGGCCATGCTGTATATTTACTTCTGAGTGCAAATTTGAAAATACTAGGAGTTATCTTTATCGATCGTGTGCAGCTGCTAGTGGTAGTTAATTAGTCCTGTTTCAGTGACGTGATTCTGTGTAACAAAAGAAACTAAATGGAACTTGATTGTTTCAGTTATTACTGGCAGCACTCAGCATGTAAGAGATGAGGATTGCCAATGTAAGAGATGAGGATTGCCAAGACTTTCGAATCCTCTCTCACATGTGGTTGTGCTAACTGCTATATTAAACATCTTCTTCTTTGGATGGATTAAAAAGGACCATTTCTCGTAACAACATCATGAAGTATTCCAAAATTTGCAGTTTTGATTCTCCTGAATGAAAATGTAAAGACAACATCTCCAGATTGAGTATTTTTGCGTGCTAAGACCTCGACAAATGTAGAAGTGGCATTAAAGTAAACGCAGGATTAGTTTGCAGTGGTTCGATCGATTACTCAAGCCTGCAGACTTCACGATCAATGGACAATGGATATACCTTTATCAATAATTGAGAGCTGACAAACTTGTCCATCTATTAACCATAGTAATCTAATTTCTGAGTTCTTACTCTATGAAATGTGTTTATAGAAGGATCAGTGACATTTTGGTTTTGCTGCTCAACTTTAGTGGTACCGTTGTCATATGAATTTGTAGGCATGAGACTGTTAGTAAGTTAGTACAAGATTGTGTGAATTTGTTTTATGGAAGAATCATTCGGACCATTTGATTTAAGTCTTCAGTTCTCTTCAATGGCAACACCTCTTTCTTCAAACATGTTGAAGTAAGGTTAACGTCTCAAGAGAAGAGAGACAATCAAGGTTGCACGTGCGCCTCAATGTCTCTAGTCAAACCTAAATTATATGCTTCTGTTTTGTTTTGTTTGCTTCCAATTATTAAATAAAACCAAACATTTGTTGTCATCTCGATGATAATTGCTTTCCACCAAATTATTTGTACTATACTACTCCTTCACGACACAATTGCAATTTCCATAGTCTCCATTATTAGTTCAGTGCATTAATAATTTATATTATTCTAAGCTTCACCCAAAGAAATTATTCTTTTTTATTTATTAAGAGACCAAACTAAAAGGGCAAACCTCAGTGCATAAAGCTTCCCGCTTTGCAAGGTTTGGAGCAGCGTCATCAATTATACGCAACCTTTTCTTTACATTTTACAAAGAGATCGTTTCCGTACCAAACTTAATTAATCTATTGAGGACAAAGTTCTACAACTTATATACTGTTCCAATTAGGATTTTTTTTAAGAAAAGAAATAGAATTAATAATAAATAGAAATCAAAGTCGTACAAGATTACAAAACAAAAGGGATTACTCCTATCTATCTACCTTTGAAAGTAAGGTATTAGAATAGAAATCTAAGGTAAGAATAAAACGCAGCAAGTTATACAATAGATGTAGTGAGAAACGTATATTGGAACTATATGCCAAATGAAGGTTCTTCAACAAAATGAGTTCTCGGACTTCAATGATGATCCTAGATATCAAAGCCTATTTTGAAGAGGATTTTATTGGTAAGATGTCTCAGGTTGCATTCTCTCCAAAACATGTAGATACAACTTTCCAGTACAAGAATAAGAATCTGATTATCTGGTTTCAAGTAGACTGTTTGAGTTGAAATTTTCTGTGTAATGTCGATCAGAGAGTTACCCGGATCATACCACGAACATTTAGCAGTAACATAATCCTGAATGGAGTTATTGAATGGACATTCGAAGAGAAGATGATTCCTTGATTCATCATGCAATGAGCACATTGGACATGATTTATCAATTTGCAAATAAGGCATTCTATCAGTGGTTGATAAGTTGTTTTGTATGGCCAACCAGAACATAAACAAAATTCTTAGAGTTAGGACTTTGTTCCAAACCGTCTTATACCAGGAATCTTGGCTGCCTCGTCTACGTAACAATTTAACCATGTCTTTGTTGTTAAGTTTACTGAGTGGTATATCCTTCTAGAAGAAATTATCTTATGAGTGTATATCAGGGAGGTACCCAGGTTGGAGATGCTGCAGACACCGTGGGAAATTCCAATAATTACCATTGATGAAGAAACAAAGTCTAGTACGCCGAGAATATAGTGAAGAGAGACGCAAGGGTTGAAGAAATTTATCAGTGGACCAAGGCTTGACCAATTATCATACCAAAGTGAGACCAACCTACCATTCCCTATCTTACAAGATACCTCTTGTTGGACTACTCTTAACTTTAAAAGTTGAGAGAGGAAGTGGAAGTGAGAAGCGCCCACCTTAATATCCCTTATGCATTTACCTTTCAGGAAGTAAGAATGTAACCATTTAATCCAAAGAATATTCTTGTCCTCCAGGATCCACTAGAATCTCTTAAGGATCAAAGCATGATTTATGGTTTTGATGGATAAAATGTTAAGACCACCTTCTTTTGGATAACAAAGGTCTGACCATCTAACCTTAGCAGCATCAGGCACACCATTCAAATGACTCCATAAAAAGGATCTTAGTATCCTTTCAATTGATTTTATGATGCCTTGGGATAAGAAAAAATGGGAACTCCAATAAACATGCAAAGAATTGAGGACGAATTTTATAAGCTACAACTTGCCCGCATAGGAGAGAGATTTATTCACCCAAGAATTGACACGCTTCTTTACATTCGAAATTGTTGGCCCCTGAACTCTTTTTATTATAATAAGCATGATTTCAGTTAATTTTGAGGGTTAATTGTTTTAAGTGGAGTCTAATTAGCATGACATTGATTTAAGTATGTATGACTTAAATTAAAGGCAT
>JAOSBM010000009.1:13125591-13141090 GCA_027568955.1 Erythroxylum tenue | reverse complement strand
GGCGGGTACGGGGGATGGCATACCCGCCCCATACCCGCCCCGTTGCCATCCCTAGCATCTACTAATATCACAAGTGGTGACCTACAATATCTTAACTTGCACCAAATTTCTCCTACAGATTTTACTCTATTATCCAAGCCAGTAAAAGACAGTGAGATTGATAAATGTGTTTTTGAAATGAATGGACAGAAAGCCCCAGACCCTGATGGACTAACTGGCTACTTTTACCAACATTCTTGGAATACAATTGGTGGATTCGTCAAGGAGGTAATACATGAATTCTTCAGAAATGGTAATCTACTCAAGGAACTCAATAAAACGTTCTTGTGTTTGATTCCTAATTAGTCAAATCCTCAAAGCTATGCTGATTACCGTCCCATTTCTTGTGCAAATTTCTTGTATAAACTGATATAAAAATTTTGGCGGATAGATTGAAGCAAGTTCTTGCTCCTTTGATCAATGAAAACCAAAATGCTTTCCTGTCGAATAGGCATAGTGGAGATAACATACTTATTGTTCAAGAACTATTGAAGGGTTACTCTACCACCACTTATCCTCCGAACTGCACTTTGAAGATTGACTTCCATAAAGCTTTTGATAGCATCAGTTGGAAATTCATTCGATATATGATGGACGCTTTTGGGTTTCCAACTCAGTTTATCACATGGATCATTGAATGTATTACTTCAGCCTCCTTCTCGGTACTTGTTAATGGTTCCCCTTCCCCTTATTTCAAGGCAGCTCGGGGTCTCAGGCAGGGAGATCCAATCTCCCCTTACCTCTTCATACTTGCTATGGAAGTCCTTAATGCAATCATAAAGAAGGAGACCACATCGGACTCCAACTTCAAACACCATTCAAGATGCAAGCAACTCGATCTCACTAATCTTTGTTTTGCCGATGACCTTCTTCTTTTTTGTAGGGCTGATATGGAATCTATTCGCTCCTTTATACGTGCTCTCAATGTTTTCAAACAAGCTTCTAGGCTTCATTTTAATCTGCAAAAAAGACTTTTCCTCTTATCTAAAAGTGCAGCCCACATGGAGCACAGTATTGCATAAGCAACTAGAATGAGACTACGAACTCCCCCTCTACTTTACCTTGGGCTTCTGGTGTCGACAAGGAGGCTAACTTTTTCAGAATGCCACCCTCTCTTAGACAAGATACAAAGGAGAGTAAAGTCCTGGGTGAACAAATCTCTTTCATATGCGGGTAAGCTTCAACTTATCAAATCTGTCCTAAATTTGTTATATGTGTACTGGAGTTCTCATATGTTTTTATCTCAAAGTATCATCAAAGAAATTGAAAGAATCCTTAGATCTTTCCTCTGGAGTCATCCAAATGGTCACCCTGGAGCTGCAAAGATAAAATGGGCTGATATATGCTTCCCAAAACAAGAAAGAGGACTGAACATTCTCTCTATTAAAGCTGCTAATCATTCTCTCATTCTAAAAGGACTATGGTGGATATTGGAAGACAAGACGAGGGATATTGGAAGACAAGACGAGCTTGTGGATAAAATGGCTACATTTATATTTCCTTAAGGTATGGTTCTTGTGGATCAAATAGACTGATTAAGCAGGAACTAGGCCTCCTCTTTTCAGGTATTGTTCTTGCTTAATCAGTCTATACTGCTTGGGTGTTTTATGGGTTTCTTTTTTAAATTTCTACTCTTATGGAAAGTAGATTTTTATTTATTGCAGTTTTATGCTATTACTTTTTTATTATCTATTCATTTTCTGTTTATTATTAGCTCCGTATTGAGTATTATTTTTTTCTTATTATTATTATTTATTCCTACTATTTTTAAAGGTTTAACTCAAATCGTGCATCATTTTTTTTACTTGTCACATCTGCATGTGAGTCTACCGGAAAACAGTCTCTCTACTATGTAGGGGTAAGGCTGCGTACTATCAGACCTCCCCAGACCCCGCCTCAATGCGGGACTTCAGATTGGGTGGATGATGATGATGATGATTATATTTCCTTAAGGGGCATAGTATATGGGCCATCAAACCGAAAAGTACCCACTCTTTTTTTCTCACTCAATTGTTGAAATTGAGAGATGCAGTTCATCCTGAGAGCTCATGTATGATTAAGGATGGTCGCCTTGCCTCCTTATGGTTCGACAATTGGTCCACTAGGGGACCTCTAATGCAAACGCTACCTTTTCCACGAACCACTTCTTCCTTTCCTTTAAAAACTTGGATGAATTCATTTATAGAAGGTTGTGGTCGGAATTTTCCTAGAAGTCTATTCCAGTTTCAACCTAACTATCCTCCCTCCCCACAGGAACCTGACATCTTTTTCTGGAAAGGTACTCCCATTGCGAAGCTCACCAATAGAGTTATTTGTGATAATATACGCAGTCATCGCCACGCAGTCCCTTGGGCCACAAAGGTTTGGAATAAACACTTATTGTCGAAAATATCTTTCATATATTGGTTAGCTATCCAGAACAAACTGTCAACAGCGGACCGTCTTCCGTATATCCAACTAAATAACAGCTGCCCAATGTGCTCCATACAGAGTGAATCTTACAGTCACCTATTTTTTGAATGCCCTTTTAAAAAGGTCATATGGGATTATGTCACTGCTTCTTGTTATTGGATGAATCCAGGGTCAACCATCTTGGAGATCACAAATGATCTCTCTGTGCATTCAACAATCCACCTTATTGTCTTGGGAGTTTGTATTTACAGGTTATGGCAGGAACGCAACCTCCGACGATTCAAGGCTCAATCATCCACTAAAGAGTGTTTGGTATCTCTAATTTTAGCTCAGATTCGGGAGATCATTATGACTAAGCAGCTACAACAAAGATGCAGCTCATCTATATGCTCCTCTTTACGTATTAAAGGATTCGCTGGAAAACAACCCTCCTTAATGCCTCTTTGAGTGGGGTTGAAAAGGCATCAATGATCTGATCACATTGCAGCATCTCTTTCCAACCATTATTGACGTTCCAATGAATTTGTGTTATGTTCCCTTATGCTGTATTTTTTACTATGACTAGATAGCTTTCCTTGCTTTTGTTGAATTGGTCTGTACTGGAATCTCTTATTTTTGTTTCTTATTACATTCAATCAATTTTTCTTTTTCAAAAAAAAAGTAATGGGTTCTCTGGAATAATCTCACTTTTAAAAGTACAATTAATGGATTCCAGAAAAGAAGGTTCAGTGTCAATGAGTGTATTCTAGAGCTAACAAAAGCCAAGCTCAAAGACCAAGTATGAAAAGGAAGTGTTTATCTGCTGCTTGAGTAGAATTGGTCTAAGAAGAAAAGTTATCCTATCCTATCCTTTGGTCATGGGACATGAAGCTGATGCAGTTTAGCCGTGGTAGAGTGTCTAATATACATATATAAATATTACATAGACATAGGTTGTCTCTTCTTCACTCGTAATCACCTTATTCAGTGGCTTGATGTTTTTTTTTTAAAGTATAATCGGTGAAGGCCTGCTTCTTCATGCTTCTAATTTTGCTTTCTTGCTAAACACACATGAACCAAGTGGGAATTGCTTAATCCACCGATTCCTAGCAGTTAGAATTAAATAACACATGGACATGGTGTTATGTGGTTGGTGGGAAGAAGTACGATGTAGCTAAGGTCTAATTTTAGAAGCGAAGAGTATTCATGTTAGGTACACCAACACCCAAGTACTTATGAATAATTTCGGAACACAATTACGTAGGCACCAAATCTTTAAATGTTAATTGACAATCTAAGGCTGATGACATCCATTGCCCCGCATGTGCATGAATAAATTTTTGGGGTCAACTACATTTTGTCTGATTACCCATCTAATCTTATATACCTTGTGCGAGCGAGGCTATATTATCAATAAGTGAAGTCAATTAATAGTACTAGCACCAGCAAGTATCATCATCTTCACACACATAATCTTTACATAGCAAGTTGATGGTCTGGGACAAGAGAAAGAGAGCCTTAGTTCTGTATGGTTTAATATAATACAAAAACGCTCTTCTACACCTCAGTGAGTTCCAAAATGAGATCCCCATCCCATCAATCCTTCGAATTTCTCATGCAATCCCAATCCATAATGGATTTCCAGTAAAGACCCTTTCCATTCTATACACTTGAACCACCACGTCACCTCTTGTGATGGAACCTAACCTTCAACAAATATTGCATCTTGACCTGTCAAAGTAAATAACCTCATTATATAAGGAATCGTGTCATTACAGGGAAATCATACAAGCTGTCATCCAATTCAAAGCCTTAAGTTTTAGCATTGACAATACAGCAGAATGAAATCATTTAACCATTCTTTTATTTATCAAGTTGCGCAATTTCTCTTTTTATCAAATTTCAATTGGAAAGGTACCATCTGAGACAACTGATTAGCTAATCAATGATTCTTACTGCAGTCTGCCAAAGTTTTCATCCCTTTCCAAACAACATTCAACCTATTCAAGATTTTCTTTGAAAAATTTTATAGTCAGAAGATGCAGGCAAATTTCACAATGACAAATTTGCAATCAGCAAGCATTAGTTGTTTCTAGTTTTGACTAGCAGTTTCAAGAAGCAAGGTCATTAGGGTAAGCCAGGCTTACTTGAGATGTATTGTAGACTATGTACTCGTTATACATCAACTCAGAGTTCCTCACATTTGATGTCACTGGTTTTCCACAAGGAATGACAACATCATTCCTCCAGTGCACAAATTCTGATTCTTTGGGAACTTTCTTCCCCAATCCTTTTGTTGAGTGCTTTCCTTCAGGAGGTTTCTCCAAATACTGTCCATAATGAAATCATCGTTACAAGAGGTAACAGACTGACAAAGAACAACGCATTCAACGAAGATCACATAATTCAAAACTTCACTGCAAATAATCTAAAAATATCAGGTGAATGATGAATGCTCAGTACCACCATATGCGGTTCAGATAAGGATGCATTTTGGCAAATGATTAAACAAAAAATTCCAGGTTGAATGAGTTTATTGACTTAGTAATTAGCCAGTATGACATGCCATAAAACAGGATGTGCAGGATGCATATACTCATAAACATATGTAGGCATGTAAAGTGAACTCACCAGCGCTTTCTTCAGTTCATAAACCTCCCCTAAGGCAACTTCACTAAGAAGCATCAGTCCTATAGGATTTTTCTTATCAGTAAAGCAATACTGAGCACTCTTACTGACTAGGTCAGCAAAGTAAATCCCTTTGCCAAACTGTAGTATAGAAGCAAGTAACCATCAGCATTGCAGAAGCATGTGTACATTAAAGAAAAAGGAGGTAAAATCTATATATGAACCTAGACATATACATAATTTCTCATTCGCTACAAACACAACACAGAGAGAGAGAGTGAGAGAGAGACCATATAGCCAGTAGCTGGAGCTTCAGGAGGAGCTATTCTCAGACCTTGGCTAAGTATTCCCACAAAGTTAGTCAACCGAGAACCTGCCGAAGTAGATACATAACTTCTCATCCCATTACAAATACTAATTTCTCCTAGCTGAAGCATTGTGGATTCCTTGGAATCTGTATTTACAGCAGATCACAGGAACTAATAGCAAAAGTTTACCATGCCATAGCAGCATTTTGTTCTTAAGCTTGTCTCGATAAGGTGTAAACCTATCAAATTCCCCTTCCCTCTCCAATGAAAACACTTCCTCCAGTTCCAGACTCCACTCCTGACAGTAGTATCAAGCACCAACACATTATAAATGAAAAAGATAGCAAGAAGAAAAGAATAAAAACACCACCAGAACTTTTTTAAGACTGTTCAGTGCCAAAGTGCCATGAAATGTAACCCACTGTATGAGTAGGAGCATGAGTAGTTCTGAGATACTTCTCAATCAGCTGGTAATCTTCACTGTCATGAGAAAGTGGATTAATACCACAACGAAGTTTCTTGTACTTATCATCAAGGGGTTCCTCACTGTCAAGATCAAAACCTACTAATCTGGAAGCTATCTCAATATCTTGCAGTGCTTCTAGCATTTTAACCTACAATAGAGACAACAAAATTTCAAATTTTTAGTTCTATATTTTTCCATTAAACTTGTTGAATCAGCAGGATTGAAAACTGATCTGATGGCTATTAATAATGCTGAACAAAGAATTACTAAAATGTTAAGCATTGTCAGTTACTGCTAACTCCAATTTTCACCCTTCCCATGCAATTTGTGATAATACGAGTCAACTGTGATCACTTCATAATGGCTTTCATAAATTCAATAGCAAGAAGCATACTACCATGGTGCTTAAATCAAGGAGCCAAATCAAGATCCACCAAAGCTGATTAGTTTGATTTTTTTTTCCAAATTTAGTAAAGAAGGATGTTTATTTATGATTCTGTTTTTAGTTTTCATTTATAGTTATTCCTTTTTTCATAATTTATGACAATCACAAAAAGTGATTTTTTATTTTTAATATAATTCATTATTTAATATTAACTAATAAACAAAAACTTATGACCATTATATTATATAATTCGGTAATAAACTTAATTTATCATTTAAATAATATTTTATTAAAATAAATATTTTCAAAATTTACAATCAGAATGAATATAATTTAATATTATTATATTTTTAAAATAAATTAATTACGGCTAAACTATTTAAAAAAATTTAAAATTGAAAATTAATTTTAAATAATAAAACAGACTTAAAATTAAGATTTATTTGTTTTTAAAAGTTTTAGAAATAGAATTTTGGTTTAAAATAATTTAAAATAAAATATTTTTTATTATGTATTTTGATTATAAATGCTAATAATAAACCATTGGTATATATCATAGAAGGAATAAATTCACCACTATATAGTATACAAGAAATAAAATTTAGAAATTATTACTTAATTATTATTAAAATAAAAATTTTATATAGCTTTATGTATTAGAATACTAAATTCAATAAGTATTAATTTAGATTATAATAAACATTACATGGTAACAACAACAACTCAGTAAAAATCTCATTTTTATAATTAATTTGTATTATAATTAGTAGTAATTGATAAATATTTCATAATAAATAAAAATTTATTACTCGTCTAGATAATAAAATTAATTTATCTTCAGCTTTTAGCGGAGACTGTTGAAGGAAGGTCAATCAAACTCAAAGTTAATATATTTAGTATAATAATAAAAGCATAATTACATTCATTTAAACAAGTAAACAATTTTACCAAAATCATGAAATGAAAACTAAAAATCAAGTAGATTCAAACAGATTTCAAACAGCTTATTCCCTTATTATACATGTTGGTGATGAAATCAGAAGAAGAAGCAGAGCAGATAAAATTGAGAGAATGATGTACGATGATATGCATACTACCAAGAAGATGATAGATCAAATCGACGCAAATTTTGAAATAAGTCAAGAATCTTAGTGGGAAGTGAAGAAATATAAAGGAAGCAAACAACATGAAGAGTTCTGTACCTTTGTCTTAAAATCATCATCATCTCTAATAACATGCGGATGAATTGAAGGAATCACGGTGAAAAACCTATTGCTGGCATCAACAATCAAACTTTCTTTAACTGTAGAATTGAGTGTATTGCTATTTAATAAATTCTGAATTTCGGTCAATGCCTCAAAACCTGGAAAATTTTAAAAGCATACAGTTAATTAACCAATGCAACATTTCAGACCTCTTAGAACTGTATAATATTGTGTGAATGAAATCTGAAGTGATCATACACACAAAAGTAAAATGAAGAAGAAATGAATGAATGAAATAGCAAAAGGCATAATAAGTACCCCTCTGGATATTGCTCTTGCTCAACTTTCCAAGTGGCATTTCTGACATATTAATCTCAAATTCCATCATTGCAGCTCTGTGAAACAGTTGACAATCCTTCGGAAATGAGATCCTCAAAGGAATTGTGATGAAGAAAATGAAGAAAATTACTTCTACCTGTAGGTTTCCACATTAAAGAGCATCTTCATCAATTCAACTACTTGAGGGGCAAGTTTGCTATCCGCACTGTTAATATGTCTCCTAGCCAATTGTTTATTCTCTCCATAGTCCTTTGAGTTTGAACATAGATAAAGAACAGAATGAGATGAATCATATACATTAAGCAAGGAGTATGATAACAGGTAGATTGAAAGCTAACAAACAGTACAATATCCAATGGGAAGAATCTGCCAGGTTTCTTTTGAAAATTTTTCTTCTGCTCCCAGGCTTCCCAGGAATTCCCAGTCTTCTCAAGAAACAAACGCTTGAATTCACATATTGCATCTGATTTTGACATTTCATCCAGTTTCTTGTCTCCAATTTTTTCATTGCCTATCCTTCCCCATTTCCGGAAGACGTGACAATCTGATCCTCTGTCATTTTCAATTATCTGAAGAATATAGTAGCTTTTTCATGGAAAACAAGCAAAAAGTTAAAATATTATAAACCAAACCATAATATATTAAGAAAGAATAAAGATGCATTGAAACTGATTGCGGCATAAGCTCAAGTAAATCTAGTTCAACTTATCCTCAAGTGTTTTTTTTTTTTCATCACATGTAAATTGAGTAAGGACTAATGACTCCTATAGCATCCTGTTTTATCAATTGACAAGCATCAGATAGATGGCATGGCGTTGTCTGGCCAAGCCAACAATAATAAATGCGGAAACAGGCCCAAAATTCAAATAAGACAATTTATAAGAAATGTACATGAGAAAAAGGTTAATATGATATCAGACAAATCCACCTGTTAATACCAGTTGACAAGTCAGACATATTTAACGTTGCATTGTAGATGGTCTTCCCATCCTCGAGGATGTGGCCTGTATCTTGCAAACCAGATGCTTCATGCACAGCACTCCGGCCTTTCACTTTGACAGTGACCATGCTAGAGGCGTCAGCCGCAGCCTCTATTTTGTACAAATCAAATGGAAGTTTCTTTTGCCTTTCAAAAGAGTCAATTAGGTAATCTTCCCGAACAAGCGGCAATTTCATCCTCCTAACAACCACATCTTTCAAATCCAGCCACAATATTGATAAAAGAAAAAAACAGAGAAGTGGAAAGCAGATTTACCTAGCCTTCCGTATCTCAGCATCTGCCTGATCTGGTATCCCACTCACAATTAAGCAGTTTGTACCTGCAATTAAATATGTAAGCAAAAATGACAAGAATAATATCAGAATTCTTCACAACAAACATTATTTTCCAACTTGGAATCAAATGCACAAAACTGCTACCCTTCTTGATCTTAGCATGAAACTGCCCTCCTGCTCCCTCAATCTTTCCCTTCCAACGTTCCTGCAACAGTTAAATAAGTAAAAATATCAAGTCAATACGACAACATGAAGACATAATTGCACCAATCTCAAAATATGAGCATACAGTCGATTCCTCCGAGAGGCCAGTGATAGCAACTTTTAGATCTTTTAAACTTTCACTGTTCTGAGACTGGCTCTTGACAACTTGGCTCCCAGAAGTGACGCTCAGGGAAGCCAAAGGTATTATCCTAACAGGTTTGCGGCTCTTTTGTGATTTGAACCACTGCGATAAGGTCTACACAGTTATGACTATAATACTGCAAAATAATTAATACATAAAATATATCTTCCAAAAAAAATTAATACATAAAATAATTCATCCTGGACACCTTTTTAAGATACGGATTCTCTGTCCCTTCTGGGATTTTCCACTTCCTTTGAATACGTACAGGTTCAGTAGCAGAGAATGAACATTTGCTCCATTCTGACAAGTAGCCATGGCACCTATACATGCCTCCAGAATAACGAAGACAACCATAACAAATAGGGCAGGAATCAAGTGCTCCAAACATCATCCCATCAGCACTACAAAGGATTCCTCCAGTTAAGTTGCAGCAAAATTTGGAGCAAATAGTTAAAATTATGTGTAATAGGAAGCAAAGATAAAGAAAATACAATCTCATCCTCACTACTCAAACAACTCAAGCAACCATGCAAAAAGTCATAAATTATAGACATGGAAGAAATAAATCATGTGTATTTATATCCAACATATCCAATAACACTAATCTCATGTTCATTGTTGAACAAACAAACAGGATACATATTCACATTGAATCACCAAGCAGATCAAGAAAATAATCTATGAACCTATCCACCCATCCCATTGTCAAGGTGGTCCAAGAAAAATTGGACACTGAGGTGTATGAAACTCAAACCTTAAATACAATGTTACCGATCAAAATGTGTCAATTCTCAATTTGAACTTTTTTTTTTTTTTGAAGAATTTCAATTCTCAATTTGAACACATTTTACCCAGAAAGATCAAATCCTACAAACAACTATGATACCAATTAGAAAGTGAAAATTCACTTGAAAATATATAAAAAGAACTGGAACTTCTTAGTTTTAGTAAGAGATGAAATCATGTTGTGAAGTTGTATTGTCAAGGTGGTCCAAGAACAATCGGACACTGAGGTGTATGAAACTCAAATCTTAAATACAATGTTACTGATCAAAATGTGTCAATTCTCAATTTGAACACATTTTACCCAGAAGATCAAATTCTACAAACAACTGTGTTACCAATTAGAAAGTGCAAATTCACTTGAAAATATATAAAAAGAACTGGAACTTCTTAGTTTTAGTAATAAGAGATGAAATCATGTTGTGAAGTTGTATTGTCAAGGTGGTCCAAGAACAATTGGACACTGAGGTGTATGAAACTCAAATCTTAAATACAATGTTACCGATCAAAATGTGTCAATTCTTAATTTGAACACATTTTACCCAGAAGATCAAATCCTACAAACAACTGTGTTACCAATTAGAAAGTGAAAATTCACTTGAAAATATATAAAAAGAACTGGAACTTCTGAGTTTAGTAAGAGATGAAATCATGTTGTGAAGTTGTATTCATCAGAAAACCACATGGATCACATACAAAATCCATATAAGGATACTCAAAGTCTCCTAAAAAATGAATTACCATCTATCCCGCAAATCAAGTTCTGATCCAGTAGAATCTTGACCATTTTCCTCAAGCATTTCTCGCAACTCTGCTGTAGTTACATGCTTTTTGAGATCGTCCTTCAAAGCCCACAATTCTTTGGATTGGGACTCCAGTTTACTTTCCAAATCATTATTAGACTTAGCAGATGCAGTCCTGCTAGTTGCTACATCTCCTTCTTTGGCATACTTTGATTTCTGATTATCACCAAAGTTATTTCTACGTTTTGCACCAGCTTTGGTAGCGGATTGCTGTTGTTCTTTGCCTTCTTCTCCCTTAACTTCAGTGAATAATGACATAACAAGAATGAGAAAAATACAGAAACTAGCAACATTAAGAAAAATACAGAAACTAGCAACATAATCATTCTCTGACATTCATGAATGTATGCAATTGTCATTACCATCATCGGCTGAGGAAGCAATGTTCTTAACCAATGCACTAACAGCTTCCCGATCAGACGCTGAGAGATTTTCCCATCCAGGCAGCTTCTCCACTTCGGTAGATGGATACAAACCCATAAAGCAGTTAGCATGATGCCAAGATAATCCCTTTGCTCCTTGTCCAGTTGGCTTAGAAGACATACGAACCTAAAATGATTTTGAAATTTCAGGGAAATGAATTGATTATGTACTCAACACGTGAGTAAAAACACACAAAAAAATCAGATTACGCAAATACATTGAAATATATTACAATTACAATTGTACAATTAGCCAAAATGATATAGAACTCACTTCAATAAACTTAAAAATAGATATGGTTAAAAAGCCACACAAGACCATCTCCTATGCTCTTAACCCTAGCTAAATGGGGAAACATTCCTTTGATTATAATTTAGAGGGAGTGGAAGGAATTAAGGTAAATAGACCACACATCAGCAAAACAAGCTTATGAAAACTAAGAATTATGTCTTTGTCACATCTTGAGATTTTCCGTTTCTCTTTTGTTACTTTGCCACACATCAGCAAAAAAAAAACTTATGAAAATTAAGAATCATGTCTTGTCACATCCTGAGATTTTCCCTTTCTCTTTTACTTTTTATTTTTTGGTAATTCCCTTTCTCTTTTATTACTTTGCCAACAGGCACTTCTATCAACTTATTAACAAAGGCAATGAAGAAGAGAAGCCTACCAGTTGTTTGGCAAGCAGTGAAAACTGGTTACGTGGTGCTGTAATCAAAGAGCAATTGCGTCCATCCCAAAAAGAAAATAAAAAAAGATAGAAAACAGATCCAAATTTTTATGGCACGTACAATAGTCCGTAGACCGGGCTTGTCAGACAAACTGCACTGAGACTCCCCCAATTTGAATGTTAACAGATAAATGTAAATACCCACCTGTCCTTTTGTGATCTTTTGGGTGCAATGCTTGCAAGTAGCACGAGAAGTTTGCGAAACTTCAACACCATATTCAGTTGTACTGTTTGTACTTGTTGGACCACCATTCTCAATATACTTCCTAATCTTCTGTTGATCTTCCCATCGGAGTGATTCTAAACCCTCAACATCTTCAATTCTAATACCACAATGAAGAAACAGAAGAAAGTTACTTTGTCCTCCAATTCATCTTTGGAAACTTATGATATAAAGTAGCAAAGACACTCACGCTTTTAGTTGTTTTGCTTTCTTCAGTATGCAGCTGGCATGGTTCCACATCTAAATAGCAAAGTATTACACATCAGATTTGGACCATGTTCCATTTATTTGCTCTTCTAAAAAATAAATAAATAAAAGGGGGAGGTTATCGACGAGCAAAACTTTTAAGCTAGATCATCAAACCAAGTTTGTTTACAGGCCTCAAACACTTATACCAGAGATAATCATACTGAAATAAGAAAACACAGTCTAAAAGAAACACCACTGCTTGCCTATAAAATACAACCACACAAATCATACGTTAATCCACAAATTTGATGACATACGAGGTTAAAGAGGAAATGAAAAAATAACATGCAAATTTATATAGGAAAGAACACTGAAAGCTCCCACTTATTATTTATTTTTATTTTTTTTTAAAATGAAGCTCCCACTTATTTGCAGGAGATTGATCATAAAGATGGTAGCACAAAGTAATATAAATACGGAAAATACCAACAAAAAAAAAAAGAAAGAGAAAAGACGAATCTTTGAGCATTAACAATGACGGACGGTGAATTAGAAGAGGAACGACTTAGATGATCCAAGAAGGCATCAACATCAGAGAGAAACAAACTTGAGGATAAATGCAAATGCAGGTAGGTTTTCAACTTGGAGAAGTGGAAAAAGGTGGGAACTTGAAGGGCAAATGAAGAGTGAGAGTAAATAATAAGAAGGATACAGGCATGAAGCCGTCGAATTGGGAGGCTTGGACCATCTTGCCGAGCCTGAGAGTCTCTTTGTCGATGGTGTTCTTGCAGGTCTTGCATGAAGATCGACCCGACTTGGCGTACTCTGCCTTCCACGGTTTTGGAGGGTTTGCCATTGTCCAACAGCAACAAGACGGTAACACTTCCACTCGCTCTATATATATAGACAAGACTTGTGTGTTGTTGATGGAAGGAGGGAGATGGACTTTGAAGAGATTGTGATTCTACAAGTTTAAAGAAGAAAGCGTCTCGAGTACGCTTTTTGATCGACTTAGTACTAATCCTTTACTAATCACTAGTTACTAGAACCTCCACTCAATCCGTTTGCTTTTACCTTTTTCTTTAATTAGAAAATAGATTTAAAAAAAAGATTAAATTTTATTTTATATACAAAAGACAAAGTTTAATTTCTTCACATTATTTCATTATCTAATTATAAAATGAAACTATACCCTTTTAATTTAAATAATTAAGACGCAAATAATAAAACTACCAAATGAAGTGATAATGAGAAAAAATAAAATTTTAAGTTTTTGTTTACTGTACAACTTAGGATGTTAAAGAATGACCAATTATATTACTATCAAATAAAAAGATTATTTAAAATTTTCATATTAATATATATTATTTTAAATTTTTACATAAGTAAGGTTGGACGAACAAATTAAACGGCATTTCTGGGAAGAGCTCGATGAGTTGATTCAGTAAATACCCCTTCATAAAGAGTTATTTTAGGAAGAGATTTTAACAATCATTTAAGAGGAACCTCAAATGGTTACTTTATAACACATGGAGTTTTGGATTTTGTGGTAGCATTTGAGTTGGTGACAATTAATTCTTTTTTCAAGAAAAACGAGGAGTACCTGGTGACTTTGAAGAACAAAGCCATAAAGATTCAAATTGACTACTTTCTAATAAGATAGAGAGACCGATCTAGGCTACAAGGATTGCAAAGTGGTACCTAATACTTGCGTATCAACTCAACATATACTGCTAGTTTTGGATTTTTTATTGAAGATTGGAGGCTAAAGAGAAGTCTTGGAGGTGCGTCATAATCAAATGGTGAAATCTGAAAGGAGATATGGCAAAATAATTTAAGGACAGAGTAAGTTATTGAGAAGATTAGAATTTGGTCGGAGTTACTAACCAAATGTGGGAAATAGTTGCAATTCTTTTAAAGAATACAACTATAGAGATCTCGAGTGTTTTTAAAAGACTGAGGGGTAGTAAGAGGAAGTATTGGTGGTGGAATGAGGAAGTTCAAGAAGGCTGGCTATAAAGCAATTTTGGATAGCACCATAGAGGTGGAGAGAGTTAGTAATAGAGAAAGGTATAAACTGACAAATAAAGAAGCGAAGTTGATAATCTCAACAACTAAAAGGAGAGCTTATGAGAAACTTTATCAACAACTGAATACTAAAGATGGAGACAAGGATATTTTTAAGTCGGTGAGAGCTAGGGAAAAAAACAAAAGATTTGGATCAAGTTTGTTGTATAAAAGACGAAGCAGAGAGGATGCTTGTAGCTGAAAATAACATCAAGAGAAGATGATAGAGGTACTTTTATAGCTTTTTTAAAGAAGGTGTGGAGGATAATATCTTTTCAGGTGATCTTAGCTTGTCCGAGAAGTTTTGTAATTTTACTTGCTACAAACGAATTAAGAGGGATGAAATTAAGAATACATTAAGGGGACCAGTGTGCGTGTGTGAGTGACTCACCTTGGGCGATTTTCCCGCAAGCACCGCACACATTGCGACCCGACTACACCATACGTTCTTGATTAATCTTGTGTGAGTTAGTGAACTTCGGACAGAGCAAGAGGACTGCATTGAGAGATTAAAGTTTTGAAGCAACATTTTAGGGCTGTTTTCTCAGGCCCGAAAAATGGGTAAGAAGACGAAAACTCCGAACAAAGGAAGAGATATCACGGTGGACTGTGTTATAAGATTACAAGTTGCAGGGGCTAGGGAGCAATTAGAGGCTAATCTGGACAATGCTGAAGGAGAGGTGCAGGAGATAAGCACGTGGAGCTTCCCAATGTTGAATCAGCCAAACACGTAGAAAATTGTGGGTGGTAAGTGATGTAAGCAGGACCATGGACAATCGAGCAAGGCCAGGCAGAGAGCTAGTCATACCAGAATGGTCTATGACCAAAGCTAGGACCAAGAGATTTAAAGAGGCTCTTTGTACGCATGTGGGCTTTTATCTTGAGAAGATGGCGAA
>JAOSBM010000009.1:13077833-13088059 GCA_027568955.1 Erythroxylum tenue | reverse complement strand
AATCATCAATGATGGTTCACTCACGGAGTTCGCAAAACTCATCAAAAATTGCAACGTGGCTTTTCAGGTTCAGAAGAATTATCTAATTAGATCAATTGGAGTTCAGCCACTGAGGTCTGATTTGGATTAGGGGTCGGGATCAGTCTGCACCTGCACATGTCTTTAGTGATTTTATTTTTGATTTATGTTCCGCAAAATTGTACAAAGTGTTTGTAAATGTTTTTAAATGAAATGGGCCTAATTTGATTAGTGATTTTCCGCTTACGTGTACGTTTTTTTAAAGAAACAGAAGTTTTGCAATAAATTTTTGACTAATTGATCGTTCTAGCATGTCAGTCTTGTGGGGTACGTACTTGGATATCACCATAGATGTCAGGTATGTGTCTTATGAGAGTGGGGTGCTACACTTCCACCCCTTCGAGGAATCAAGCACAAAATTGATTTTCTACCTAGTTCGAGCATTCCTAACCAACCAACATATTGAGCCAACCTTAAGGAGACAAAAGAGCTGCAATGTCAAGTTGATGAACTCCTTGACAAAGGTTTGGTTAGAGAGTCATTAAGTCCATGTGTCGTGCCTGTCATACTTGTACCTATGAAAGATGGAACTTGACAAATGTGTGTTGATTGTCGTGCTATTAGCAAAATAACTATTAAATATCAACACCCCATTCCTATGCTTGATGATATGCTAGAAGACTTGTATGGTGCATGTATATTTTTCGAAATTCGACTTAATAAGTGGTTATCATCAAATGTGCATAAAAGACGGTGATAAGTTGAAAAGAACTTTTAAAACCAAATTTGGACTTTATGGATGGATGGTTATGCCCTTTGGTTTGACTAATGCTCCTTTGACTTTCATGAGATTAATGACCTACATGCTTGGACCTATTATAGGCAAATTTGTAGTGGTTTATTTTGATAATATTTTGGTGTAAGTAGAGATGTAGGTTCGCATGCTAAACATCTTAAGGAAGTATGTTCCACTCCATATTCACAAAACCTTTACGCCAAATTAAAGAAATGTACTTTCTGTTTTCTTGAAGCTATATTTCTTGGGTTTGTTGTGAGTAAAGATGACATCAAACTTGATAAGGCTAAGGTTAAATCCATTGTCGAATGGCCTACACCTAAGTCTATCGCAAGTTGATGAAGGATTTCTCAACTAAGGTAACCTCACTAAATGCTTTCGTAAAGAAGAATGTGAAGTTCGAATGGCGAGAAGCATAACAACTTGCATTCGAGTCCTTAAAAAAGTATTTGACAATTGCACAGGTATTATCCTTACCTAACTTTGAGAAACTTTTGAAATTGAATGTGATGCTTCTAGCATAGGTATTGGTGTTGTGCTAATGGAAGGAGGTAAGCCTATATCATATTTTTCTAAAAAATTGAATGGCGCGTGTTTGAACTATCCAACTTACGATAAATAACTTTATGCTATCATTAGGGATTTGGAAACCTGGCAACACTACTTGATTCCTAAAGAGTTTTTCATCCATAATGATCATGAATCTCTTAAATATTAGCATGGCCAAAACAAGCTCAATAAACGACATTCTAAGTGGAGTGTTTTTCTTGAATCTTTTCCTTTTGTCGTTAAGTACAAAAATGGTAAAGAAAATGTTGTTGCTACTGCATTGTCACGTAGGCATGGGTTGTTTGTTACTTTAGACACTAAGTTATTAGGATTTGAATATGTGAAATATTTGTATCAACGTGATCCTAATTTCTCAAGTGTTTATATTGTATGTAATTCTGGTGCAGTTAATAAGTTCTATAGACATAATGTGTTTTTATTTAAAGGGAACAAATTTTGTGTGCCTAATTGCTCCATACGTGAACTGTTGGTACGTGAAGCTCATAGTGGTAATTGCTCCATACATGAACTGTTGGTACGTGAAGCTCATAGTGTGTTCTTATGGGTTATTTTGATATTGTTAAAAATCTTGATGTGTTGCAAGAACATTTTCATTGGCCTAATATGAAAAAGGATGTTGAAAGAATTTCTAAGTTAAAGGTGCATTAAGTACAAAATGGATAAATCAACATCTAAACCACATGGATTATACACGCCACTTCCCCATTCCCTCATCCCCTTAGGTTGATATTACTATGGATTTTGTGTTGGGATTACCAAGATCTCAACAAGGGAATTATTATATATTTGTTGTAGTTAATCGTTTTTCCAAAATGGCACATTTCATTTCTTGTGGGAAAAATGATAATGCTATGCATGTGGCTGATTTATTCTTTCGAGAAATTGTTAGATTGCATGGTATTCCTCGAAGTGTTGTGTCTGATAAAGATGTAAAATTCTTAAGCTACTTTTGCAAACTCTTTAGGGAAAAGTAGGAACTAAATTATTGTTTTCTACTACTGCTCATCCCTAAACTGATTGTCAAACTGAAGTCATAAATAGGATGCTTGGTACCTATTGCACGCCATAATCAAACGGAATTTGGAAAGTTAGGAGTCTTATTTACCTATAGCTAAATTTGCTTATAATCGTACAATTCACACTACTACCAATTATTCTCCGTTAGAAGTTGTTTATGGTTTCAATCCACTAACTCCTTTGGAATTGTCTCCATTACTTGTTTCTGAGTTCTTAAATGTAGATGGAGCCAAGAAAGTTGAATTTGTCGAAAAGTTGCATGCCAAAGTGTATGAAACCATAGAGTGTAAAACTAAGCACTCTGTACGAAACACCAACAAAGGAAGAAAAGAGGTCATTTTTTAACTTGGGATAGGGTATATGCGTAAAGAAAGATTTCCTCCTTCACAGAGAACAGAGCTTTATCGTAGGGGCGATGACCCTTTCCAAATTGTGGCTAGGTTGAACAATAATGCCTGCAAACTTGATCTTCTAGGAGACTATGATGTTAGTGTAACTTCTAATATATATATGATCTTTCTCCCTTTGAATTTGATACAGATCTATTAGATTCGAAGAAGAATCCTTCTGAGGAAGGGGGAATGATATGGATCAAAGGGCTAATGATGTGGCATCTTAAGTTGGGGTTGATGGTTCGAGTGTTCGAGATAAGAGTTAAGGTCGTCAACTCAAATTCCACCGTCAACTTTCAAAAGAGATCCACTTGTGGGTATGATTAGGCCTATAACAACGATTAGGACCAAAAGAATGTTAGAGGCTTTGAATAATTTAATTAAAGAAGCTCATTCTTAAGCCCAAGTTCAAGGTGCTTCAATTAAGGAGTCCAGGCAAGTTCATTTAATAATTCTTAGAGAAGTTGGGCCAACCTAACTTGACAAATAAGGCCCATGGTCGAATTTACTATTAGTAGGTTGCCTTCTTTGTAAGGGACAATTGACCAAATACTATAAAGTTTCTTGTTTCCTAAAAGTTCGTTTCCGAGTAGATTAAGTAATTTAAGATTATTAGGTTTCCTTGACCAAATCCTATAAGGTCTCTCGTTTCCTAAAAATTAGTTTCCTAGTAGGTTAAGTAATTATAGATTTAAGGTAATTCCTTTTCCTTAATTTTTAGTCAACCCTCTCTTATATATAGGGAGGTTTGACTATCATTAGAGGGCACAATTTTATGACATTATTTTGAGAGGTTTATCTTTATTATTATTCTTGTTGAATAATTAAAATGCATTGCACGATTTTCATGCTTTGTATGCTACTTTCAAATTGATTTTGTTTCATCAATTAGTGGTGTCTTTATTTGTTGTTCTTCTTTCAATTTTGTGTCGTTCAATTTATAATTTGCGTGAATTGAGATATACATGTTCTTGAGGGTTGGGTTATAAATCTTTTGAAAAAAAATTTGTTCTTCTATTCTTGTTGGAATCTTCTTTTTGGTTCAAGATTAAGTGGCGAATTAAGAAAAGTCTTAGGTAAACTTTTATATTCCGCAATTTCATATCATTCCATGACACGTTACAAAAGTGTTTTCATTTGTCTTTTGTATATTTGCCACAATGCATCCATATATACAAAGTAACTTCTGCTAAATTACGAAATAAAATTAGTGGATAAATCTAAAGCTAAATGAATGGTTAATTATAAGGCTAAATTAATGTCCAATTATAAGGCTGAATCTGTACACATTGACAAAACATAAATTTTATATATTTTTATTTCGTTTATTTTATTTTTATATTATTCAGTTTGCGGGACAACTATGGATAATAAATGTATAATACATAGAGACTACGAAGACATGGCTTTTTCTTAACCAAGACACAAGCATGAACTACAACTCAGTCCATGAAAATTTCTGTGTCGTGACTCGTGTGATATAAAGGGTGAGAGGTGATATGAGTGTCCGAGGATGTTGACGTGCGCCGGCCGCTCACCCTTTTAAACTATTCTCTCCACTTTCACCAAAACATGCAGTTCTGCAGGTTCTGTTTCATCTCCAAATGTCTTTTCTTTTTACCCTATTTTCTTCATCGACATGTACATGGTGACCTCATCGACACAATATTCAAACTTCAAAAGCCCTTCTCTTCCTCTTCCCTATACACTTCCCTTTTCTAAAGTCCACTCAATTCTCGTCTTTAAACCTTGAATGGACGGAAGATGAGAGACAAGAGAGTTAAGATAATGTTTTTTTTGGCATATGCACAGAGCAAGCTGTGTGCTTCTTGTTAAGGAAAACCCATCATGTTACTGACACTAGGCATTGTGTGGGGAACATGCAAAACGTCAGGGGTATTGGGAAACACAAACAGAGAGACCAAAATACCACTCTTGAATCATTGGACAAGGCTCTCCTTTGGGGTACTTTACGTCAATGTTAGTACAGTCAAATTCAAAGTCCTTTCGCTGTTTATGTCACAACTTGATCTACAATCATTCAGCATTAGTTGTTCGATGTCTCTTTTACATGTAATTATTTACAATACTATTTGTAGATAATTGGTTTCTCCTTTCCCTGCTCATACCGCTTGATCCATACTCCTTAGTATGATAACAATTAAGTTTATGTTATTTATCATTACACAATGGCATTTATCTTTAATCTAAGGAAAAGCACAGCTGCAATGCTATTACAATTACGTTCCTATTTAGTTCGTTTTTATTAAAACCAGTTCTTACATAATTTCTTATATAAAAAATTTCCGAGTCTGCTGTATAATTATTTGTTATTCCAATCAAAGATTTGTGGAGTGGAGGATGGATATGTGCATCTTATCTCATGCCTAGTGAATTATAATTTCTCAAATATCAAAATGTTTAAAAGAGCTTTTAGTAAAAAAATTCGGCATATTATGAGACTTGTGTCCATTCCAAGTATGGTTTGCTGTTTAACATGATTCCTAAACACTAACCCTTGGTTGTTGGGCACCAAGCATGGGAAGTTGTACACTACATAGATTGTGGCTTATGCTTTCCAGGAGATGGAGATATAATGCCTAGAAAAAGGCCGTCGTCTGATAATTGAAAAGAAAAGAGATTAAATGAATGAGCTTTCGAGCCTTCATGATGAGTCAAAATGGGTTACCTTAATTTCCCAGAGAAAAGTCATCTCAAATCATCTGCAGTTATATATCTTTCTTAGGAACCATGTAACAAGTAATTATGATGTCCCAACAACTCCATCTTTAACAATGTTACAGTTAACCTACTTAACAAGGACCAAACCACCAAAACTAATTGACACTTCGAGACTAAAACTTATCATGATTAATTTGGTCCAGCTCTGAACATGATTACTCATGATAGGTTAAATGGACGAACACTTAAAACTGGTAAGACCAAAATTCACCTCAGCATGAAAAAAAATACATATTTTTTCAGGCAACACATTTTCTGCATTTTTTGTCCTTGAACGGAACAAAAGAAGAACAGTCAAAAGGTCTCCTACACAAGATAATATGTCCGAGCATGCAATTGATAATACATTTGTAGACATCATATAACGCAAGCATGAATGTATTGGCATATGGTATAAAACACTATATGAAGCCTAAACTAACTCATTTAGCCAAGTCGAAGCTCCAAATCCAATACCTTCTCCTTGGGATCATTACATCCCATTTCCAATTCCAGGTTAATGACCCCGCCCTTTTTCGAAACGTTAAAGGCGTGTCTTTTTGTGAACCCCTTTTTCAGTTCTTCAATCTCAGCAAGAGCGCTGATGCTCTTCCTTGTTAAATCTTCTTTTCGGGGACTTGAAATGTCAACTTGAGAACATTCAAGCGCTAATCTTTTCTCCTGGTAAGATGGTGATGCGAAGGAATTAGTCAGAGGTCGAGATAACAAGGGCTTGTCAGGGCAATGGCACGGCAAGAACTTAGCGGAACGAGATGCAAGTGAGTTTGAAGAGGAAAAAGAAGGGATGAGGTTAGATTTGGAACTAGGGTTTGGACATTGATCAAAAACCCAAGAAGGGAGCTGCCTCAACCTTGCTCTATCCCTTCTATGAACATTCATATGGCCCCCGAGAGCTTGAGCAGAGTTGAAAGCTCTCTTGCAAAAGCTGCATACGTAGTTCCTTTGAGGCCATGACAATTCAGTTGACTGATCTCCTTGGAGCGTCAAGTTGTCACACTCCCATTCTCTTTTGTCCTCCACCTTTTCAGTGCTCATCAGAGTGCAGCTAGTCCTCTTCATGGCTATACTTGTATTTGCTAGCTCCAACCTAATAAGATCACGTACAAGAACAAGAAGAAATATATGTATTTATGTGTAGAGAAGGAATGACATTGTAGTTACTGAAAATCTTAAGAACTTGTGGTTGGTAATTACAACGGTAAGGGTAGCATGATAGTGAAGATGGTTGAACTCGAAGACGCCTCAAGACAGAAACTGAAAACGTCGTCGATAAAGGGTACTCACCTGCGGTTGTCTGGTGCTGTATATGTTGATGTTACTTGAGAAGTATAATGTCGAAACTTAGTCTGACAGTTTTGTTCCTTTTTGCTAATTGTAGGGGGAGATGTAGTCGCCATTTATTGTTTGCATACGACGAAGTAACTTATTTTATTGGTTACAGAAGGGGAGTAAGGTTTTCAGACAAGAAAAGAGGACTAAGGTTGTGTCAACCAGAATGCATTTTATGGTGGTGTGCCTTGTTTCTGACAGGATCTAAATCTTGGTTAAGTGAGAAAATACAACCAAATCCATCTCCCTCTTTGTCAAAGAAAAGTAGGAAAAAATTGGAACACAAAATTCCCAGCAAGCAATATATGTGGAGTAGATGGTTTGAGAATGAATTCGACGTTGTGCTCCATAATTAACAAAAGGAAATTAGTTAAGAAAACGAATAATCTTAGATAAAATCAAGAAAAAAATATGTAAAACTTGGTACTTTCGTAGGATTACTCAAAAAACTTTTTTACGGAAGAAGCAACATGGGCAGGTTGGTCGTGGGTCCACCTCCTCAGACTCGGCAGGAAACTCGCCACGCTGCCCTATTAGACAAGAGTGCGAGGTGGGATGATGACTCACTTAGCTTTCACAAATGTTTGATTTGAAAGCATGGCCTTTAAGGTCTAAGAACATTCACGTTCACTTTGTTGTTGTTTTTTTTTTGGTAATTGTTGTTTAATTATTCATCTCAAGCTTACTTGGAAATGGAGAGCCAATTAATTAAAAGAAATGTCTTCTTTTGGGTCATGTTGGAAATAAGGTTTTATATTGTGAATTGCAACAAATCCATTGTAATTATAGATTATTGTGATAATTATAAATGATGCAGGCATGATCATAATAAATAGCTATAATAATTATGATATAAGATTTAAGTGTAATTATAATTATTCATTGTGGTTATAAATTATTGCGATAATTATAAACAAAATATGAACGTAAACATAAACTTCATCGGAACATAATATGATAATAGTCGCAATATATTAGAAAGTGCAAGTACGGATATGATCTTCTTTTACACCAATTTATATTGTAAATATAGTCGAAGAAGCAAGTTTTCACTCCATCGTAAATCCATTCAGAATCAATTGACCGTTTTATTTCTATAGTAAAATGGATGTACTTTAAGAACGTATATTTCGTATGTACATACTCAATTTCATGCTCTGCGTAGCATGTTGAATAAGGGAACAAGATTTCTGTCCAATTTTATGGTGTTTTATTGTGTCTAATGAATTTCAGCCATTAATTTATGCGGGTCTTGTGTAGATCCCACATAAATTGACGTGAGATTCGCATAACTGAATAGCTGAGATTCACTGGATATAATAAGACACCATAAAATTAGACAAAAGATCTGAAATCGATTAATAAGAGCCCTTCCTTTATTACTTCTAAATGGCCTTTTGCCCGTCTCACTCACTTAAGAGTCTCTCGGACTTCGTGAAGCAGAATGGCCGTCAGTGAGAAATGCCATAGTTGATCTAAGGAAAGACACGAAAGAAAAATAAAAAGAAAAATAATCGCTTGTAAATTAAGTTGAAAGAATTCTATAAAAGGGCTTTCTGAATACCTTTTGTTATAGAAATTTATAATTAACCCCTACGTTAGTGAACGAACATTAAATTTACAGTTCACCACAAGTAAAGCTTTAGGTTTGTGGAAGGGATTGGCCTGGCGAAACCCGTGAGAAAACCTTGCCAGGCTTAACGTACGACTGATTATGGGTGCCTGCTCAATAAGCCTAACAGGTTCTAGTCTTGTTAAGTTCCAACTTGGGAGGTTTTGCATTAGAAGTAGTCACCGGAATGCAATACATCATTATCACTACCTCACTTCTCAGCACCTGCATAATGCTATCACCAAGACTCAAATTAAAAGAGAAGCAATTAAAAAGAAAGAAAATTATTATCTATCAACACATATCTCAGAAAACTCAAAAATATTATAATATCATTGGCAACAAATCACGTGAAGTTTTTCCACACTTGCCAAATTTCAAGAGTACAGCTTGCTTAGCCTTTTAGTTACAATAGGTAACAAAGTCACTATTTCTTGCTAAGTTTTTATTATGCCACCAATGCAAATATTTTTCGAACAAGCTAACCAGAAGCTTATGTGAAATTTGCAAGAAGAAAAGTTAGATCACACAAGCTCAAGTGAGATTCCATTCTAAAATTAATTGGCAATAGGTGGAGTAGCCCACTAGATTTATATATTAATCTTCTTTCCATTCTTTTTCTAATATAGGACACTCACATGTGGGTATTCTCAACAGTTTCTGATATAGAATGATACTAAACCAGCGGGTAGAAAGTGATAGACATAGAAACATTGTAAGCATATTCTAACATATATTCAACAATAATATACATTAGAATAACATATACAGTAAATGCGGGAGAAAAACGAAATATCTCTTGCCATTGTTGTTTGTGCTTAAAGAGTTGTGTTTTTTGAATTCGTTCTCAATTCTAAATACGATGGTGTATATTTTTAGAAGAGAAAAGAAATTTAGGGACCCAAAAATAATGTTGGACCCCGCTTCCGGAGCCCAACATTCGGAGAAAAAAACTGAAACAATCTTAATGCAAAAATTTTTTCTCAATTAAAACGTATGCAAAAAATCGATAGTCAAACGACCCAATTTATTTAAAACAATTTCTATCACAATAGAATTGAACACATTAGAGTTTTTGTAATCACATGGGCCCATTACAGAACAAAATACTTGGTTTCAAAATATCTTTACATTTCAAAAGCCGCACTATTGACTTATTACAAAATACAAAAATACGCATGATACAATTGAATGCTTATGCTTAAGATGATTCTAAAATACAAAAAGTTCCTGAACTAAGTTATTAACAAAAGACTTTAACTATCTTGGAGTTCCAATGCCTTGCAAAGATCGCTAATTTTCTCTTTCTGCACCTGAGGAGGGAAGTGTGGAGTGAGCTATATAGCTCAGTGGCTAATATATTTATAACCATTGACAATTGACCAAAGTCAAGCATATGTATGTATATATATATATATCAAACATTCATGCTTTATTCACGCAATTTAAACATTCATCGATGTTGCTCAATCGCATAACACTCAATATGCTTCATACTTGATCATTTAAAAATGCAATGCACAATAAACGGCTCAAGGGTTCCATGAAACAGAATGAGAAAACCGAAGTTTACACTAAAAAAAAGTATAGATTCTGCGACGTTTGAGTGAAAAACGTCGCAGAAAAGTATGACCTTTCCCGACGTTTAAAAAATGTCAAGAAAAGTGAGAATATTTTGCGACGTTGTGATCAGACGACGCGGAATTGGAGAATTATATGAGACGTTTAATTATTAAAACGTGGGAAAATA
>JAOSBM010000009.1:13057925-13070175 GCA_027568955.1 Erythroxylum tenue | reverse complement strand
GAGTGGGAAGTCACCATCTATGAATGGGCCGTCTGTGCCTGGGCCTGGGTCTGGGCCTAGCACGACCAACCTAACCACAACTCAAATATAATCATTAGACATTTCATTCTGGATTGAGTATCATAAGCTACCAAAATTTCCTTGATCCAGTTGACAATAGAGGCCCCCCAACATTAGAACTTTCATTTCTACTCCTACGTATAATTTATAGTGTCTTTCCCTCCAAATTGTGTAAACGGTGCAACATAAAGCAGTTTTTAGAATGATCCCATTCTTCTTCAAGTAGGTATACATTCTGCTGACCTATTAGAATATGCATTCTATTTTGGATTCGAATCCTTTGAGAGAAACAGCACTAAAAAATAGATGTGAAATTGTTTCACTATCATTTTTACATAAGAGACACTTTGAATCAAAGCTTTATGGGTTTCCACACCATCTATTCTTAGTTTTCAGTTGATTTTTAATAATTAACCAACTGATGATTGCTTTTGTGGGATAGAACTTTCTTCCAAACTAGCTCATGCTAGGGAACCTTAGGTTGTGTCAATATTTTGAAGGGTTTATACAAAAAAAGGAGACAATTGCATAATTATTAGTAATGTCCTAATTGTTAAATAAAATTTTTATTTATTAAAATAATAGTAAATAATGAATAAAATAATGTAAGGGTTAGTAAAATGGAAAGGTCATTAGTAGATTATTAGATCATATTCACATAAATTAAAGCTCAAGTGACTTGCATAAGTTTAGTTTAAAGATTTAAAATATATAATTTATAAATTATTAAATATAAAAATAACGGGTACTTGTAAAATATGAAATATGTATTAAATTTTAGTAGAAATAAAATTTTATTGATCTTAAACATCTATGAAAATAGAAGTTCACTAACATTATGCATATATGGAAATAAAAGTTCATTGATTTTAGGCCTATGTGGAAATAGTTATTCTTAGCAATAGAATAGATGAGGAATGGAATGAAATGAAACGAATATTACTTAGTTTGGTTTATTTCTAAAAATTTGCAATGACGGTGCATGTTAATGTTTGATTTGAAAGCATAAATTTGGAATAACAAAAGTACGATAACTACTTAAAAGTAAGTATCAAAAGTAATCACTTACAAATTGGTTGTATCAAAACTAATTTTTTTATACCTTAAGCATGATAAAAAGTACAATGATAAAAGATCATATTAATAATTTTAATTGAATCATCTTAGATTTACAAGGTTTTGAGGCTAAAATTAAGGATGAGAATCAAGTCATAATCTCTTTATATTTCTTGCCCAATTGACATGAGAATTTTATTGATACCATATTCGGTGGTAAAGAGACTATTTATGTTAGAGATACGAAGGATGCTTTACGGTCCAAAGAATTAAAGAAAAATGCTTTTAGCACATATGAAGATGGATCATATGTGGGTATGGTTGTTATTAGAGGAAGGAACAAGGAAAATGATACTAAAAATAGGAGTAAGTCATGATCTAAATTAAAGGCTAAAGTTATTTGATACTTTAACTATAAAGAAAAAGGACACTTTAATAAAGATTATCCACTGCAAATGAATGGAAATGAAAAAAGCAAAACAAATAGAAAAGAAAGTGTTGTTGTAGTCTAGAAGAGTTCCAATAAGAGGATAAAAGAGACAATCATACCTTGTCTATAAGTAATTATGATTCTAAAAATTGGTGGGTGATATAAATTGACGCATCTTATTATATGATTTTCAATAAGGACTAGTTATTTTTTCTAAAAGAATGAAAATGATATTATCAATAGGATGATCATGGAGAGCATATTGTCAAAGGTAGTGGTTTAGGGTAGATGAAAATGCATGATTGAATTATTAGAACATTGGATGCTTAGAATTTTTTTAGCTTTAGAAGAATCTAATTTTATATAGATATTTTAATGGTCAAGGGTATAAGTTTTATAATAGTGATAGGCAGCTCAAGGTAGTAAAAGGTGCATTGATTATGAAGAAAATAAAATTATAGCCTAGCATTTATGTCTTAATAAGAAAGACAATAATGAGATCAATATTTGATTCTCAATCATCAAGATAGAGTGATCGTAATATGAAGTTACGCTATCACAAATTAGTTCATATAAGTGAGCAAGGACTTGAGATATTGAGTAAGAAAGGGTTATTAAATAAAGTGATTAGGAAGATGAAGTTATGTAAGTCTTATATTCTTGGTAAGTAGCATAAGTTCAAATTCAATTTCGATAAGCAACCTTCCACAGGTATCCTTGATTATATTCACTCAGATTTATAGAGTCCAATTCTAATTCAATCTCATGGAAGATGTAATTATTTGTTTACATTTATTGATGATTACTTGAGAAAAGTACTGATGTATTATATAAAATTGAATGATAAAATGATTAGAAAGTTTTAAAAGTCCAAGACTACACTTAAAAAATGTATCAGAAGATAGGTCAAGATACTTAGAAGGGGTAATGGCATGGAATTCTATAATAAGCCTATTAACGAGTTTTATAAGAAGGAAGGTATAACAAGGCACCACATTGTTCTTCATACACCACCGTAAAATGGAATTGCATAACAGATGAACTAAACACTTAGGTTATATTTGTTTAGGGGTTTATTAATGGAATGAAATGGAATGTAATATTATTCGATCATTTGAGAGGAGGGTTTATAATGAAATGGGATGAAAGAGGAGGGTTTCCTATTACATCCCTTTCCATCATAAAATAAAAAACTTTCAATTTGGGAGGTTTAAGATGGAATGTAAAATAATAAATAACTTTATAATATATTACATTGTAAACCCTTCATCTAAACAACATTTCACTATATTACATTATGAACCCTTCCATCTCTCCCAAACAACAATTTTCTAATATTACATCCATTTACATTCTATTCTATTATAAACCATTCCATTCCATTAAAAACCTTATGTCTAACCAAACATAGTCTTATGCAACATGCTTAATTTTTGTAGTTAAATGCTAAACTTTTAAAGTAGTTTTATGCTAAGACAGTTAATATTATTGCTTATTTGGTGAATAGATCTCTATCAACTATAATAGATTACAAGACTCCTCAAGAGATTCAGTATGATACTCCCTCTGATTATTCTGGCCTAGTAATATGCCTACTTATACTCATGCCAATGAAGGTAAACTGGAACCTAAGAAAATTAAGGGTTTATTTCTAGGGTATACTACTAGAGTTAAAGGGTATACTATAGTATACTAAAAATGATAGAACTTTAAAGTTTGTGATCAAATGAGATGCTACTTTTGTTGAATATGTTATGTTTAGCCAAATAGAGGAGCTTGGGGATTTTAAAGGTAAAAAGGATCAAGGTGATAACTATAAAGTAGAGATTGAAATTAAAACTCTAAGTAGGATAGTGGTAAATAAGTCCTCAAATGTTAGGAGGAACAATCTACACAAGTATATCAATAAAGAGGATAAGTAGAGAATGAGGAAATTTGTCAGGTATTTAGCTTGTGTTGATGTTAGTGCACTATCTAGTTCAGATATCAAGAAGGATTAGATAAAGTAAGTTCCTTATTAAAGTATAGTTAGGAGTCTGATGTATGTCATAATACACACAAGATCATATTTAATATATGCAATTAATGTAGTAAGCAGGTTTATTAGTAATCATAGGAAAGCTTATTAGGAATCTATTAAGTAAATTCTGCGATACTTGAGAGGTATGAGCAATATTTTCTTGTTATAGTTCTTGTGGTTCAACAAGTGGTGTTGTTGGTTATACAAATTTTGATTATAATATAATCTTTTGAGAAGGAGATTAGTGTCATATTATATCTTTACCCTATTTGAATGTGTGGTCAGTTGGAAGCAACACTTCAATCACCAGTTGCCCTGTTTACATCAAAAGAGGAACATGTGTCATTGATAGAAGGGATTAAAGAAGGTATATGGTTGCATTATCTTGTTGATAGTTTGGATATAGATATGCAAAACTCTATTGTTTACTATAACAGTCATAATGCACTAAGTTTTGCTAAAGTTCCTGTCTATCATGAGAGATTAAAGCATATGAATGTAAGATTGAACTTTATCTTGGATGTCATTAAGGATAACATGTTTTCCATATAAAAGATATCTAAAATTGAGAACCTGATAGATATGTTAGCAGAGTCATTTCTTATGGAGAAGTTCAAACATAGCTTAGACTTGGTATATCTTCGCATAGCTTGAAGTCCTTAAGAGCTTGTGTGACTGAGCTGATTCTTAGTTAGATATTTTAAAATTCTAGTTAAAGTGGAGAATTGTGACGTGTGCTTTAAATTTTGATGGAAATAGACTTCCACTGACCTTAAGCATTTGTGGAAACAAAAATTAACTAACATTAAGCATTTGTGCAAATAAAGGTTTATTGACTTTAAACATGTGTGAAAATAATGTTTCATTGTACTTAGGATTCTTACATATATTCTCAGTCTATAAATATCTTGTTAAAAATTTTCTAAGTTATTGTAGTTTTTATACTTATCCATAAATTGTCTTTCTTATAGTAATAAAAGAACGTATAAAAGATATGGAGTGCCTTTTGTATAGGACATAACAAGTTGTAGCATCAAAACTAGGCCAAAAGTGATTGAAGTACTTGGTTGATCATCAGTAGGCCTCATGTAGATAGATTTCACTGATCCAAAAAATTCTTATGATTCTTATTTTTAAAAAAATAAATCATTCGTTTAAACTTTTGTTAAAAAATAATGTTAAAAGATACGTAGTATAAGGCATTACATATTGATCAATCAAATGTTATTGAGATGGCAACTCAATCCAGCTCTTAAATACGATTTAAACTAATTAAACATAAATAAACTAATAATTTAAGATAATTATAATAAATTATTATTTTAGAACAAGTTTAAATAGTTTGTATGTATTTAGGAATTAAGTTGGAGCATTATGTTAGTAACATTTGATTAATTCATATATGGTGCTTAAGCCACATAGTTTTTACTTTTTTTTAGTAAAAGTTAAAAAAATATTTTTTAGAAAATTAAAATTATAAGAAAATTTTAAAAAAAAATTTAAAGAATATTTTTTTTATAAAATTAGTTAAACTACAAAAGAGGACCGTATCTTTTATCCTAAAAAACTATTCCGTACTTGTAAATCACAAAAAATTTAAAGATTATTTTTTTTATAAAATTAGTTAAACTACAAAAGATGACCGTATCTTTTATCGTAAAAAACTACATCTTCTTACTTGTAAATCACCTAATAATTTGTATTTTTAATTGCCTGTTCTTTCAATACAGAGCAACTGAGCAATTGGCATCTCTAATCATGAAATTATTGCCCTCGTTACAACAATAAAAATTTGAACGCACGCTAATAAGTCGGGGTATCCGCATATATAAATGGCAAGAAAGTTGTCTAGACCATGGACTTGGACTTTATCAGACATTCAACTTTGTGCAAATTCAAATTGAATTACTTTGTTGGCTCATCACGAGGCAGTCGAAAGGGTACACAAAACGACCCACCTTGGGTTCCCGGAAATCACCTTTCATTTGATCGTATTGAACGAGTCTCATATAAGTACAAAATGGTTCAAGCACCATACTAATTCCAATTTATGTCGATGACAAAAGTGAAGGGATTTCTCATTTGTTCTTTTTTATTATTATTATTGTAACATTAAATTGGTTTAGAAAAACTGGATTCTGACAGGTGGTTATGATCCCAGGAATTGTAGCCATGGGAGCTTTCGTCAACCGTTATCTACTTGAAAAAAACACAAACTTTGATTTCTCTGTTACGACATCATAGTTTACCAGACTACGTTAGAGTCTATTAGTCTAACCCACATTAAACCACATCTATTTGTATTTGGAACCTCAAGAGACCATAATAACGTCTAGTCACGATCTTCAAATTTTCAATTTCTCCTTTTTAGTTGTATTTATGTTTAATTTTTTATTATTTTGAATTAATTAAAAGAACTTTATACTATTAGAGGTAATGAAATATAATATTATACTAATTTTTTTCAACTATTTTAATACAAAATAATTATATAATTATTTGTAACAAACAAAAGATTTACATACTCCATTAATAAATGAAAAGTTATTCCCACTTACAGATCGGTTAATGGAATCACAGTCATATATACATAATGTATGACTGTGATTCCATATACTATCTGCCCACCAGAGCAAAAAGGTCAAATTTATTCCAAAGAACTAATATTAATCAAATTCAATTCCATCTGATATCATATATATCATCTATCAAGAGTCGGAACTCTTATTTCACGTAAGTAGAGTTTAGTCAAGAAAGTTGAAATCAATTACGGAATCGGTACCAAAAATTCCCATATATCCTACGCCATTTCCCATCAACTTCTCTTCCTATCACAGAAGCACAACATGAACATTAAGCATCAAAACCCGGTTCCACTGCTCATTACCCTAGTTGTTTTCCTCGTGGGCATACAACTAAACGAGGGTATTAGAGCACGATACAAAAAAGGCGAGACATGGATAAGATCAAGTAGCAGCCTTCTGATGCAGTCTCTTATTACAACAAAAAGGACTTCTAGCGACAAATAAAGCATGCTAAGAGTTTTAAAATTTTTGCTAATAGTCATTAGCGACGATTTATATTCGTCGTTAAAAATGACGCCAAATCTACGTAGTAGAAAATTATGAGCGACGTTTTTTCTAATGGTCACTAATAGTTTTTTCTACGTTTTATTTTCGTAACAAAAAACTATAGCCAACGTTTTGAGAAATAGTCATCAATAAGTTTTGGTTATGCTTACTTTTCATAACTAATTTTGATGACAAGTTTTTGCTACGCTTACTTTTTGTAACTAAAGATTATTAGCTACATTTTCATAAACATGGCTTTCCCTAATCGTAGTCAAAGGTTTTTAGCTACATTTTTATAAACATAGTCAAAAAATTTTAGTTACGTTTTCAAATGCTTTTAGTTATGTTTTGTAAAAAGTAGTCAAATTTTAATATATATTTTAACCAAATGTTATACAATGTTAATTATAATTATTAGTGACATTTTAAATTCATATTGATGTATTTTATATTTAGATTTTAATGTTGTTAATTTATTATACAAAAATATAATACAAAATAATTGAAAATTTGAAGCATTGTATATAAAAAATAAAATATTATTAAAATTCGTCGTGCACAAGATTTTAATTACAACTTAAAAATAATTGTATACAAAATAAAAAATACAAAGATTAGTTTAATAACTCAAACTCGTTTTCATCTTCATTGCTTACATAATTCTGGCCAAGTAATTTTCTTAGGTATCTTTCATACTTGGCTTACTTTTTTTAAGCAACTTGTTTTCTTCTTCAAAACGTTGAACGTATGTTGATCTTAATGAAGATGAAACAGTTGACTTAGGGCCAAAGTCAAGACCTTTGATATATCCAGATGGTGTACTAAGCACCTTGTTACAAATGTCTTCCAAATTTGGCTCATTTCTGTCAAACATTGATGTTTGTAACTACTTTTGCATCTTATTCCAAAAGTTAAAAAAACAAAATCAATATTTAATGCAAATATTATTCGTTAGTACTACTTAAATTACTAAACTTAAAATTTAAAAAAGATTTTATACTTACCTAGTTATTGTGCGCTTCTTCAAACATCCATCCTTGACCGTTCTTATAGTGTGGTTCCTTCTCATTATGTTTTATGAAAAAAAAATACAATGCATAATAAATAAGGTAGTATTTATTGATATAATTATAACTTGTAAACAAAGAACTTACATGTTCATTTCACATGACAACAAATGATTTGGAGACTTGATTGTGAGGAGTTTTCTTTTTTTCTTTGTTCACCTTGGCTTTCTCACACTTTTCCTAAAAAATCGTTAAATAGTGTAACAAGATTAATGGAAACAAATGTGAAGGGAAAAAAAACAAACCTTAACATTAATAGAGGACCAATAATCACACAAGTTGCTCCAATTTTCTGGAGACATCCATTCTTGAGCATATCTCCTTGTCTCCACATCCAAAGGAAAAGATTTGTAATATTGATGCAGTCGATAACGATAATCCTTGTTCCTTTGTTTCAACAGTGAAGTGACACAGTTTGAAACATTAAGGTTGTCGATATCGGCAATATTCAATTTCATCTATGAACAATAACTAAATGTGTAATTAATCTTAAAATAAGTGAAACAATATTTCATATAGTTAAATTAATTGAAAATTTAATGCAACTTTATTCAAAACATTTTCAAGCAAGTTGTCTTCCTTCAATTCCTTAGCATGATTTAGGTAAGGTAATTATGTTCTCGTAATAATCCCCAATTTACTTGACAATTTTACATATTGGATCTTGTCTCCAGGACGACCTTACGAAGTATTAATCTGTATTGACAACTTGCTATTCATTGCAACATTCATTTGTTACAATTTACAACCTCTAATTATACCTCTAACTCTTTTCTAATATTGATATTGGAACCTAACATCAAATAAAAAATGACAAGAAAATACATATTACACATATAAATATATATTTGACCATAAGTCTATTTGTAGGTGTTAAAGACTAACAAACCTACAGTCCCTTTGTACTAGTTAAGGCAGATGGAGGTTATTGTTGACTTGCTTCATTAGTGGATGAGGTCAATTGTTGTTGATGGCCGGGATCTGATTGATCTATTTGTTGTTGGGTAGGAACAATTTTGATACTTACCACCTTCTTCCCTTTATTTCTACTACATGCCATTATATTAGATATCTATAAATCAAACATCAACAATCCGCATTAAAATAACGTAAACATCAGCAATCCGCATTAACGTAACAAAAAAATTAACAATCCACATTAACATAACTCAATCATCAATCATCAACAATTCACATTAACATAACTCAATCATCAACAATTCTCATTAACATAGTCAAACATCAACAATACGCATTAACATAAGTCAAACAACAACAATCCGCATTAATATAAATGTTACCAACATTACATTTCAAACAATATAAAGAACACTTTTATTACCTTTAATTATCATGATCAAGATCTTAAAAATTATCATCATTAATTGCACTATAATTTGACTCTTCATTACTATTATAGTCATCCAAAGTATCATCATTGTCATATAATTCATCCTCGATATAGTCTTCATTTCTTTCTAGGACAAGATTGTCTTGTACTTCATTTTCTTGTAGTATGTTGTGATCATCCTAAGAAAATGACGATTCTGTATTTACTATAATACACTTGTTCAATGTAAATATGAACATACACTGACGTTATTTGAACCTATAAGAATTAGGGACACACTAACGTTACTATATTTGTTAATAAGTTTGAACATCTTACTATTAATAAAAATGCTACTATTGCGTCATTTTTCAAAACATCAAAGGGATATAAATCAGATACTAGTGGGGCAATAAACTTAATATACGTAAGAAAAAGGATAGAAGACTCCCCAATTAGAAAAGAGTAAACAGAAAAAAATTCAAATAATAATAACAAAAAGATAATAAACAAACTTATTGTTTATTATTCAATATAACTAAAACTTTAAATATGTTTAACATAAGTGTCAAAAAGGAAAGAAGATGAGAGCTTGGTGGAGAGCTAACTGTTCCATTGTAAAACGTATAGAAGGAAAAATGAATTGAAAAATAATTGTAGTAAAAGTTAAGATTCTTCGTATACTAAGGGTCATAATTTATTTTTATATTAGCATTTTAATATCTTCATATTTATAGAGAAAATTATCTATAAACATATTGATTTCAAGATTTTTTATAGCAAAATAATTGATATCCTGTTTTAAAAATTAATTGGTTAATAAACACTAATGTAAAGTGAACTTTTGGCGAAGTTACCACCATTATTATTTCTTCTGCATAACTTGCAAAAGAAGTCATGAAGAGTCATGATTCCATCTTTGCAAAAAGGCCTAACATATTTTCTGTGAGTATTTTAACTTACGGTTATAATATACATGATATGAATTCAATTCAAATCCAATAACATACTACTAATTTGTCAGAAACAATTGAAACAAAAGTTTTAAAAAAAACTCTAACAGAACTTTTATCAAACATGTTGTAGGCAGTACTCAAACAAGCTTCCTAATCTATATTCAGCTTCAATCAACCCTTTATGGATTCATTAATTAGTGCTTCAAAACTCCCCATACGTCTGCATTTAACTTCATGCTGGATGTGTTTTCGATTCTTATTTTTGCACGTCGTTTTGCTTTAGACTTTCAGCCTGCCATATTTCAAGCATCTAGTTGCTGCACGAGGCCATGTCTAATTAGTGTCAACGTCTAATTTAGCTCTTTTTGTCCCAAAATCGTTGCAGTTCTTTTTGTTTAGTTCCAAAAATATAGCTTGACATAAAACAAGATTAATTCCCATTAAGTATAACTTCAAACATCAAGAACAAAGAAAATTAATACACAAAAAGATAGAAAATAACGACACTAACAAGTAGTCTCAATTAATAGATCTCAAATTTAACATTGCCAGAATGTTGGAACATTCAGATAAGAAGTCTTCTATTTTATTTCTAAATAAAACTATTTACATAAATTCATCTTGGAATGTCAACATGGCGACAAGTTTTTGATGGAGAAAACGAGCTCTGATGGGAGGAATGTGGCCAAATTTTTCCTGATGAAGAACATATCGATGCATAACAAATCTCCTCTTAAAATTCTAATAACCCCTTGCCTTCAATGATTGATCTTCTTCTTTAAGATTTTTATTATTATCTGAATTAGCTCTCTTTCTTTATTATCTATATCTCATTTTCTATTAGGGAGCTATTAGATGAATGTTTGATTGTATATCCTACGTATTATGTCCTCAAATCTTCAAGACAACATAGATGAAAATGAAGGTGGTGGCAATATCCTAATGGTCGATACGGGATTAGAGAAATCGGTTGTTTTGGAACAATCTTAAATACCAAAAGCTATGTATGTTCAATCAAGTATGCATATGTTCGAATTAGGGTTCTTTGTATCATTTGACTTAGCTATTTAAGTTCTATACTATTTGTTTCTTAGGTGAAACACATCGCATATGCGATTCATCCAATTCAGTGATCTATACTATATCTGGGGAATCGTTCAATGTATCTTCTGCTAGTTTAGTTAAACCCAAGAAGTTGTTAGAAGAGGATGTCAATAAACTAATACCTAAGGGAAAATCTTTGACTGTTTCAATTGATGCCTTCGAACGTGCAAGGAGCCTTCCTGGGAATCTAAACATGGGGAACTTCTTTACCTTTTCTACTGAGTCTCATGTCACTTGGAATCTAGAAAAATAATTATTTTTTTTCTTTTCAATGGAATAGGCGTGAAACTTTATTTATTGTTTTGTTTATAAAAATTGTTAAACTTCTAATTAAAATCTTGTATTACTTACCATATATTTATTGTTTTTCTATAAGAATCATATAATCATTATATTACAAACTTCATGTTAAAACTATTTCAAAATTTTGTGAAACTAAAAAAAATTGTCAAATCATATAATTTAAAAGATAAAAAATATAAATCTATGTAATATTAATTAATTTTGAGTTTATAGTTTCATAAATAATTGAAATGATTTGACAATTTTGGTATCTAAATTTATTTTTACAATTAGAATTATTATAATATTAAATTTGATTTTATTGTTTCAACTTTTAGCGACGATTTAAAAAATTCATCGCCAAAAGTCCAGTTTTTTGTAACGATTCACAAAGTCATCGCCAAAAGCCTGAGCTTTGGTGAAAAAAATGGTAAACTGTCGTAAAAGTTGCAAAAAGATAAGCTTTTGGAGAAGTTATTAAAAATTGTCTCTAAAAGCTAACTTTTAGTAACGATTTTCAACTCATCCAAATAAAACATAGTTAAAAGTCAACTTTGTTGTAGTGTCTGCCCAAGGGTTCAGATACTCCTACGCCAAACGGGTGCACATATGTTCTAGGACCAGATTAACTGTTAGGCCCTTATGTTCTAATTAGAGAATTGTGTGAGTATTGATGAGCCTTAACTAATACTTGCCACACTTGATGACAAAACAAGGTAAAGACTTTTGAGTAGGCAAGGAAAACAAAAATTGTCGATGAATTGGCATGCATTGGTGAACATTGGCAGATATTTTCTATGAGATGTAGAAACCAAAAGATAGCTTGAGATGGATCTTGGGATGAAGGTTATGCGAGATAGACATATAAGAGCTC
>JAOSBM010000009.1:12973501-12992712 GCA_027568955.1 Erythroxylum tenue | reverse complement strand
TGTCTTTAGGGCACTACTCTAACATCCATACAGTACCGCATAAGTCGAGTTACAAAAGTACAAGTCGAGTTATGTCTTGATAAGTCGACTTACAGGAGACACAAGTCGACTTATGGTACTGTATAAGCATAAGTCGAGTTACAGCAAGTGTACAAGTCGACTTACACTTACAGCTATTGAGTTGGGTACATGCTTGTTATTCTTAGCATGCTCAATTTCCTTCTTTGGTAGAATTTAAACTTAGTATGTCAACTTAAATTGATTATCATTATGTTATTTACAACTTAAATTACTTTTAGTAATTTAGTATTTTACGTTTATTGTATAGTTTCATGGAAAAAAGTTGGATATCTCATCAAAAATGGTCCACTGAATACTTAAAAGGAGTGAAGAGTTTCATGAAATTTGTAAAAGATCAAATGGGTTTAGAATGTGACATTCGTTGTCCATATAAAGATTGCTTAAATTTCAACATTCAAAGTCAAGAAGTGGCATATAATCACTTGCTAATTTGAGCCATAGATAAATTCTATACTCCATGGATTTATCATGGAGAATGTTTTAAAACAAGTAATGCTACAAGTGTTGATACAGGTGATTATGGTGGTAACAATAATAAGGATAATGATAGTGATATTAATGACAATGGTTATGATAAGATTGGAGAGATGTTAGAGGATTTGGGAAATATTATGAAGACTATGAATGATATTGGTTTGCTTAATATATTTGGTAGAATTATAGAAGATAATTTTGAGAAGTTATTAAATGTTGCTTAAGAAGAGTTTTACCCAGGGTTCTCAAATTTCTCACAGCTATCTTTTGTTGTCAAGTTGTTACATTTGAAGGTATATAATAAATGGAGTAAGAAATCTTTTGGCACATTAATTGACTTGTTGAATGATGCATTACCTACTGGACACAAATTGCCCAAATGTTACTATGAAGCAAATAAATTGTTAAGGGAACTTAGATTAGGATATATATCAATACATACTTGTAAGTATGATTGTGCTATTTTTTGGAAGGAAAGTAAATATATTGAAGAATGCCCCATTTGTGGTACATAAAGGTGGAAAGTGGATGATGGAAAAAGAAAAAAGGATACCCCATAAAATCTTACAAAGGCTTTTTTATTATTATGTTTTCTTATTCCAGTACCTACTGCTCCTGGTAATGATATCGATGTATACATGCAACCACTAGTTGATGATTTAAAACATCTCTCGGAGGTTAGATTAGAAACTTATGATGTTGTTGAAGGTGAAAATTTCCGAATGTATGCGGTTGTTTATGGACTATAAATGATTTTTTAGCTTATGGAAATTTGTCTGGATAGAGTACTAAAGGATATATGGCATGTCCTGTATGCAACCATCAAACTCAGTCATTGAGGCTATGGAGTAAAATATGTTATATAGGACATCATTATTACTTGGAACATGGGTATAAATAGCAAAGAAGCAAATTGTTCAATGAAAAAGTAAAGTATACGGAAGTTCCTTTACACTTGTTTAGTGATGATGTGGTTGATCAATTATCACATTTGCAAGATTTTACACCTAGTAAACACCTAAATAATAGAAAATGAAAGCTAAGTTTTCTTTATCTTAATTGGAATAAAAAGTATATTTTTGCAATTCGCCACATTAGAAGGATTTGCTTTTGGGCATAATCTTAATGCCATAAATATTGAAAAAACATAATATTTTAGATCCTTTGATGGAAAATCAAAGACACAATTAAAGGTAGATTAGACTTGGATGAAATAAATATAAGGAAAGATTTGCATTTGAAAAGAAGAGATGATGCATACATGATTCCACTTGCATGTTACAACATATCAAAAAAGGAGAAGCAAACTTTATTCAAATTCTTAAATTAGTTAAGTTTCCTTATGGGTATGCATCTAATATAGCCCATTGTGTCAATGTATATAAGGGAAAAGTTATGGGGTTGAAATTTCATGATTTTCATATACTTCTGCAATGATTACTTCCTGTTAGAATACTTGGGTATTTACGGAAGGATGTACCGTAACTTTGGCACAATTGGGTGAGTTTTTTAAGCAATTACATTGTAAGACATTGAAACTAGATAAGCTTGAAAAACAGAAAAAGCCATATCTTTGCTTCTATATAAGCTTGAACTAGTTCCCCCCCCCCCCCCATATTTTTTAAATGTTATGGTGCATTTGACAATTCACTTACTGTAAAAGACAAAACTTTGTGGACTGATTCAATTTTTATGAATGTTCCTGATTGAAAGGTAATTTATATTAACTTTTAGTTTTTTTTCAGTAATTAGTTAGTAACAATTGTCAACGTTTTGTATTTTGTTTAGGTTTTTAGGTTCTTATAGGCCCTAAATGTGTAATAAAGCTCTACCTAAAGGATCTACTACAGAGGCTTATGTATCAAACGAATGCTTGACATTTTTTTATGTACTTAAAAGACATCAAGACAAGAATTAATTGAGAAGAACGTAACTTTGATTTTGATTAATATGGTGGCTTGTCAGTTTTCTCATAAAAAAGTAAGGCTATATAAAATAGGAAAAATATGTGGAGTTAACTAAAGATGAACTCGAAATTGGCCACTGGTATGTTTTGAACAATTGTGAGAAAATTGATTTATATATGGAGTATGCATATTTCTTCTCATTCATTATTTCATATTTAAATTTAGCATTCAACCTGTCTTTTTTGACATCTATTTAATTTTTTAAATAAAGAACACAAAGATGAGATTAGAAGCAAATGGATTGTTAACATTGAAGGAAGACATAAGATTAACTTCCTATTTTGGTTTAGAACTTGAGTAAGTTAATATTATGAACTTATGGCAATTTGTATGTGATATTAACTTTCTAATTATATTTTTTCATGTAGATGATAAGATTACATAATTATAAATTACTAGAGGCAATGGCAACATTATATGCTTTAACCTGAGGGCCTTATATGTGTGAAAAAAATATACATGTTGTATTGTTAATTAAGTTAGATTTCGCATAAAAGATCGTGACAATCGATTTAGAAGCCAAAATTATGGGGTTATTATTGAGGGATAACATAACGACAATTTTATTGACTTGTATGGTGTTGTCTCAGAAAAACAGTTTTACATTACATCAAGGATAAAAAGGTTGTTCTATTTAAGTGCAAATGGTTTAATCTTGGTGACAAAAGGATGAACATAGAAGTGAAAGGCAATATTACTAACATCAATATTAGTAACACATGGTATGATAATGACCCTTTTGTATTTGCATGTCAAGTGAAGTAAGTATTCTACCTCTACTATATTGGGAAACTATTGGAAAGTTTTTCAAAAGTTTCAACTCTGAAATCTTTTTTTTAATTTTTGTGAAAGGGAAATGGTTTAATGGGTGAGGATGATTATAAAGTTATTAAGAGATTGATTTATAGCTAAATAATGGAGCCCTATAAATAGAAGATGTAGATATATCATCATTTCATAGGAGAGATACTAATTCAATATACTAGAAGCAAATGAAGTACAAGCCAATCTTGTCATACAAAGAGATAAAGACTATATTAAGGATGAATTATATGACAATAATGATACTTGGCCAAATATAATAGCAATGAAGAATCGAATTATATTGCAATTATTGATGACGATTTTCAAGATCTTGATCAAAATGATTGAAGGTATTAATGTATGTATTGTTGATGATTGACTTATGTTTATGCGATTAATGTTAATGATTGAATGTATATTGGAAATGATGATTGGATGTGTCAAATGCTTTTTATATTGTCTCAAAAGAGATGTTAGTAACATTTATGTTGAACTTGTGCATATTATTGATGATTGACTTATGTTAATGCGATAATTGTTACTAATTAAATGTATATTGATACTATTGATTGGAGGTATCTAGAAATTGCTCTTTGTATTGTCTCTAATGTAATGTTAGTAATATTTATTTTGTTAATATGCATATTGTTAATGATTGACTTATGTTAATACACTTATTGTTAATGATTGAATATATTTTGTTAATAATGATTGGATGTATCATGAAAGTGCTCTTTATATTGTCTCAAACGTAATGTTGGTAACATTTGTGTTGAGCATGTGCATATTGTTGATGATTGACTTATGTTAATGCGCTTATTGTTACTGATTAAATATATGTTGATAGTGATGATTGGATGTATCATAAAAGTGCTTTTTATATTATCTCAAACATAATGTTGGTAACATTTATGTTAAATATGTGCCTATTATTAATGATTGGCTTATGTTAGTACACTTATTATTATTGATTGAATATACATGATTGAATTTATCATAAAAGTGCTCTTTACATTGTCTTAAACATAATCTTGGTAACATTTATGTTAAACATGTGTGTATTGTTGATGATTGAATTATGTTAATGAGCTTATTGTTACTGATTGAATATATATTGATAATGATGGTTGAATGTATCATGAAAGTGTTCTTTATATTGTCTTAAACATAATATTGGTAACGTCTATGTTAAACATGTGTGTATTATTGATGATTGACTTATGTTAAGACACTTATTGTTACTGATTAAATATATATTGATAATTTTGATTAGATCTATCATAAAAGTGCTTTTTATATTGTCTCAAACGTAATGTTGGTAACATTTATGTTAAACATGTGTGTATTGTTTATGATTGACTTATGTTAATGAGCTTATTGTTAATAATTGAATGTATGATGATAATGATGATTGAATATATTGTAATGTTACCAAAATTTATTTTTTTCAAAGATATCCAATATAATGGTATCTGGTAGAAACAAAGGGAAGAAGGTGGTAGCTATGGCAATTATAGAATAAAGGATCTATAACTTTAGCTAAATCAATCAGTTGTTGTCGTTAATTCAATTCCTAGCCAACAACAACATTCTACCTCAGAAACTAATGAATTAGTCATACACAATTTCATTATGTCTCAAACAATAATTAATCAACTAGTTTTAATCTTTAACACCTAAAAATAGACTTATGTTCAAATATATAATTATATATTCTAATGTTTCCTTATCATTATTGATGTTGTCGGGTTCCAATACTAGTATTAAGAAAAGAAGTAGAGGTAAAGCTAGAGGTTATGAATTGCAACGAATGAATGTTGTAATACATAACAAGTTGTCAATACATATTGATACTCAGTAAGGTCATGTTATAGACAAGATCTAATTTGTAAAATTGTCAAGTGAGTGGGGGATTATTGTGAAAATAAAATTACCTTATTTGAAACATGTTAAGGACTTAAAGGAAGGCATCTTGCTTTAAAATGCTTTAGATAAAGTTGTGGTAATGTTTTAATATATTTAACTACATAAAATTTTGTTTAAATTATTTTAAGATTAATTACACTTTTAGTTATTATTCATAGTTGAAATTGAATATTGTCGATGTCGAGAACAATGATGTTTGAAATTACGTGACTTATTATTGAAACAAAGGACCAGGGACTGTCATTTTAAGTTCCATCAGCATTATAAATCTTTTCCTTCTGATACAGAGGCATGGAGACATATTATTTAACAAATGTCTAAGGAAATTGTAATAATTTGTGTGATTATTGGGCTGACCCAAAAGTTTAGGTTTTTTTTCTTTCCCTTTACATTTGCTTCCATTAATCTTGTTAGATGATTTAACGACTACCTAATCTTTTTTTTCTTTAATTAGGAAAATTGTGAGAAGGCAAAGCTCAGTAAAGGAAAAATGAAAACACTTTACAATCAAGGGTCTAAATCATTTGTAGTCATCCGAAAAGAATATGTAAGATCTTTGTTTGTAAGTTATAATTATATCAATAAACACTATATTATTTATTGTGTTTTGAAGGATCACACTATACAAAGTCACTCACTATATGGAAAGTAAAGGGTGTCAGAAGAAGGAGAAAATAATTATGTAATTATATATATTTTTAATGTTTTAGTTCATTTATTAATATAGTAGTAAGTAATAATATTTGGATTGAATATTTTTAATTTTAGAATAAGATGCAAGAGTTGTCAAAGAAATCAATGTCTGAAAGGAATGGGGTCACTATAGAAGACATTTGCAATACCGTACTTGGTACACGCTATGACTATGTCAAAGGTCTTGGCTTTGGCCTTAAGCCAAATGTTTGAACCTCATTAAATAAATAGTCGTTCAATAACATCAAGAGAAAAACACAATGATTAGGGCTCAATTACAATAAACTCGAGCAAAATTAGCCAAACAAGATAAGTTATTCAGAAAATTACTTGGGCCTAATTATGGTAGCAATGAAGATGAAAGCAAATGGTATTAATTACATCTTTTATACTTTTTTTTCAATTCTTATCAGTAACATGATTTAAATTTTAATTTTTTTTCTTGAATTACATAATTAATGAAGATGCAATTGCTATGTGATTATGTCATGAATGGTAAAGTTATAAAAGATGTTTACTTTATATGGAACCTATTGTTTTAATACTCACAATATTTTTAGTATATTTTAACTAAGCTTTCGGTTCATTGACATGGACAAACATAGCTAGTCATTCTAGTTATGTTGCAATTTGTTTTGTAATCTCAACATTTATAATTTGTAAACTGATCTCTGTATTTATTATTTTGTCTATAATAATTGTTATAGTTGTAATTAAAATCTTATATATGAAAATATTCTTTTTGTTGGTATAATTTAATCATATTTTACGTTTTATATACAATTCTTCAATTTAACATTTATTTTTGTACAATTTTTTACAATAAATTTACAATAAAAACATATTAATACATTATATACAATAGTGTTAGATAAAAAATGTAAAGAATAATTTATTCCAAAATTGAACAACATTTTCGTTAAATCATAGCTAAAAACATTTAGCTAGATTTTATAAAACATAACTAAAAATAGTTGCCTACATTTTTAGAAATTTAGTTAAAAACATTTGGCTACGTTTTTTGAAATGTAGTAAAAATGTTTTTGCTACGTTTCCAAAAATGTACCTAACTATATTTATCTATGTTTCCAAAAATATAGCTAATAGTTTTTGTCTACGAAAAAGAAGCATAGCCAAACCTATTGGTGACGATCCATCAAAATATCGCTAATAGTTTTTAGTTATGAAAATAAAGCATAGCCAAAAACTATTAGCAACAATTTTCAAAAACGTCACCTATATTTTTAAGTTACGGGGATTTGGTGACATTTTGGGCTACAAAATGAAAACATAACTAAAAACTATAGGTGACATTTTTTTACACCTTTAGCTTTGTGATTGGGATTTGGTCATGTGTAATTTTTAATTACTAAACCTCAATAATCCGCAAGCGCATAGTTCATTAGTGTAGTACCAAAGGTGTCGATCCCATAAGGAGGAAACTAATCTAATCCTAAAATCTAAGGCCATAAACAAATAATAGAAATTCAAGATATAACGAAACTAATATGAGAATTTAATTCAATCAATCAAATTAAGAATTAAAAACGAAAATACTAATTATTAAGCAATTTACAACAGACCCAAGAATCAACCGAAGGAAATTACTAATTGAGAGAAAGGAAAATTTACCTATCCTTAATGCTAACGTAACTGATTATGAATTATTGTATTGTTGGTTCTAGACTATCCTAGGGTTGATTACTCTCTCTCGAGTTTTAACCACTAACCCTAAATCATAAACCCTAATCAGATTATGGAGGTTGCAATCTCTCATTTCACAACCTATCCAAAACCCTAATTAGTTCTGAAGTTCTCTATTAAACTATTGGAAACATACGCAGGATCTCTCTCTGCACAAATTATCGATCTGATTTAATTTTGGTTTTCATTAAGTCACCTAACTCTCATTAGTCCAATTTAATCGTTTTTCAATCGATGCACCCTCATAGTTTATTATCGGATTATGCATTAGCATAATCAAACCACAACAATATCCAATAAACACATAAACAATCAAATCCTCATTAATTCAAAAATAAAATTCCTAAGATAAGTTTAGAACATCCTCGACATTCTAGATCCTATCATCAATTGTTTAATACAATTTTATACAATAATAAAACTGAAAAGAATAGGAAACACAATATAAAATGGATGATGGGAGGAAGCGAAGTCAGGAAACCTTCCAATCTAGGAAGTACTTCTAGTCAGCTTCTTCTCCTCTTCTCTCTTCCTTCTTATCTTCCTCTATCTCTTGATGATCTCCCTCTAGGGTTTCTTAAGGTGGCTAATGGAAAAAGCTCCTTCTCTACCTCTTTTTGTTGATTTTATATCCTATTATGTTTTGGGTAACCTTAGGGATTTTCTAAACTCGGAAAGGTTTAGAAAATCCCTCAAAACTTGACGTTCATGAGTGTCTGCGTGTTTACCTGACGCAGGCAACGATCGTTGTTCACATCTGAGCCTTCTATCACAATCGTGTCATTCAGGCCACGATCATGGGTCATTCCCTAGGCTTCTGTCACGATCGTGGCGTGTAGGCCATAATTGTGGGCCAAATCTAGAGCTTCTGTCATGATCGTGGCCTGACATGCCACAATTGTGGGTCATTATTTTGGCCCAAATGTCTCTGAAACTCCTCCATTCTTTATTGTTGACCTTGAAACACTAGCAAGCACATCAAAGTACCTCAAAAACATAATATTTAAGCTCAAAGACTTGTACTAACTCATAAAACACTTAAATCATAAATAATTAACAAACTAATACAATTCTAACCTAAACACATACTAAATTATTAAATTAACGGCTAAACACCTATCAAACTATGCCCCAAAACACGATGAAATTTACACTTATTATCATCCCCACACTTAAACATTTGCTTGTCCTCTTGTAAGATCCCACATCGATTGGAGAGGGGAACAAAGTATGCCTTATAAGGGTACGGATACCTCTCCCTTACATACGCGTTTTCCATGGCCTAATGCACCGGATCCCATCAGAACTCCGAGTTCAATGTGCTTGGGGCGAGAGTAGTACTAGGATGGGTGAACTCCTGCTAAGGCCTCGGGAAAAGCAAAACCATGAGGGCTTGGCTAGGCCAAGGCTCAAAGAAGACAATATCTTTAAGTGGGTGATCCCACATCGATTGGCGAGGGGAACGAAGTACGCCTTATAAGGGTACATATACCTTCCCCTTACAGACGCATTTTCCATGGCCTAATACACCGGATCCCATCAGAACTCCGAGGTTAAATGTGCTTGGATTAGAGCAGTTCTAGGATGGGTGACCTCCTGGGAAGGCCTCGGGAAAAGCAAAACCGTGAGGGCTTGGCTGGGCCAAGGCCCAAAGCGGACAATATCTGTAAGCGGGTGACCTAGGCTGTTAAAGTGGTATAAGAGCCGGTACCCGAACCATTGTGCCAGCTAGGCTGGACCCCAAAGAGGGTAGGGCCCTAAAGGGGGTGGAGAGTGTGAGATCCCACATCGATTGGAGAGGGGAATGAAGTACGCCTTATAAGGGTACAGATACCTCTCCCTTACAGACACGTTTTCCATGGCCTAATGCACTAGATCCCATCGGAACTCCGAGGTTAAATGTGCTTAGGTGAGAGTAGTTCTAGGATGGGTGACCTCCTAGGAAGGCCTCGGAAAAAGCAAAACCGTGAGGGCTTGGCCGGGCCAAGGCCCAAAGAGGACAATATCTGTAAGCGGGTGATCTAGGCTATTACACCTCAAGCAAACAAAACAACAAACAACACAAAATCATAAAGCACACAATGCAATAATAAGACAATGACTTCAACTTCATAAAATAAATTTAATTTTAAACCCAATCATTCAAGTTGTTCCAAATCATTAACATGGAAAATCCACGTCTTGAAGCTCTGGACTAAATATACATATTAATCAATACTTAAATGTCAAGTTTATTTACCCCTTTCAATTTTACACACGAATTAATAATTATTTTGTTATTCAAACTTTATAACTAATCTTAAGTATGTTTTCATAAAAATTTAAGCTACTCACAAGTTCAACATGTTTTTGTTGGAAAACAAAAAAAATTTAATTACTTTTTGTGGACATGGACCTAGTCTTTTTACACAGAGGCAAACATTGGTGATGAATGTCGATCTGGTTACTCGACTAAGTCATGTTTTTATTAAGATGCTTGGTTGAAACGTCATTATAACCTTTTATCGCAGAGACACACATTTGTGATGCGTGTCAATTCGGTTACTTGACTACATCACATTCTCAACTGGCTACTAGCTCTATTTATAACCTAAAGGCCAGCAGAATAGTTATTTATTTAAAATTTACAAATATTTTATTATTATTATTATTATTTAATGGCTACCTTATTGCTTTAGCTACTCTTTTTCATTAAAAAATACTAGCAAAGCTACTTTAGTCTAAAGACCTAAAATTATGAATGAATATGACAACTTATAGGGTGATAAACAACTTATAGGGTGATAAACTAACACTAAATCCTAATTAACTTGCATATTTAGCCAAAGAACCTAGATCATTAAATTTGTGAGCTACTAACTCTTCGCAACCTAATATATTATTTTCAAAATTAAATCAATTTCATTCCATCTAAGCCATCGATGTATTCACACAATTCACAATATGCAACCTAAACACACTAACATAACAATATGCAAAATTCACACGTAAAGCAAAACACACAACTCTTCCTACACTTAAACTACATATTGTCCTCAATGTGAGAAGGGTACATAAACACACTAGAGGAAATAAAACACAAAATAAGAAGAAAAAGAAGAAGAAAATACCAACAAAAATGAAAAGAGAAGGGTTACAACACGAACTCGTTAGGGTGATTGAGGTGGGGATGGTGTCAGAGATGGAGATCCAATGTGCTTGACATCAAGCTGGGTTCCCTTCTTATTATTAATTCAAAGAGAAAAAGAGAGTTAGCAATCCAACCATTCCACATCATTACAAGCTTATTTTAGAATTTAAAACAAACCTAACTATATAACAATTTAAATCTAACTACTAAGCGTGCTAATTTAGGGTCATTAGCTTAACCTTGCATCCTTGGAAGCTCAGCTAGGATCAATTATAAGTGGCTTGCTTTCACCCTTCTCATTCATCATCAATTTTGTAGCCTGTGAGTAAGCTGCAATTTGCAAAATGATCAGAAGGACAATATTGATAAAGTTGAGGAAACCAATTAATTTCAGTAATGTCCTTTTCACTAACAAACTATCAATAAAATAGGGAATAACAAAACTCTGTAAATCTTCTATTAAGTCTAGCAGTTTGTTTGATAAAAGGGTGAGCTACTCTTGTTCTTCCTTAGTCACTCTATTTTATTCTTCTTCTTTTGCTTCATGAACAGAGACTTTCACAGCTTCTTCAAACTCAATGCCTACTGTCATCTGTTCTTCTTACGCGTGCTCCTTTGAAAATTTGGCATTATAAACTCTTACAAATGGTATTCTTGGTAGGTAAGGTAGAGGAGGAACGTAAGGAGGGTCCTCATTCTTTTCTTCATCCTTTTCTGCTTCTCTTGGTCTTCTACAAAGGGGGTTTTAGCCGGTCTATCTGTTGGCTCTCCTAACTCTGTTCCACTCCTAAATGTGATAGCCTTAACTTGCTCTCTTGGATATACTTCTGTGTTTCTCGAAAGATTTCCCACACTTTTTGTAGATAACACATTGGCAAGCTATTCCATTTGAACCTCCAGGCTAAGAATAAAAGAGGCACGAGTCCTTATTACTTGGTCAATTTGCTCTTCTAACCTCTTTTGGGCCTTATCCATACTTATGAGCTTGTCCATAATCTTGTCCATTTTAGAATCATAGTCATTGAATTTATCCTGTTGATATCCATATGACCATTGATTTCTAAACTGAATCTCAGTATTGTTATATCAATGAAAATTTGGGTGGTTATGCCACCTTAACTAGTATGCACTGGAATAAGGATTACTATCTCCCTGACCAACTTGTGCTCCATTAAAGTTGAATTGCTCCACGTTGTTGTTTTCCCTTAAGAAGCAATCAGCTGCAATATAGCTCTCTTGCCCATATGACTCATATTCATGCTACATTGCTGTGACGGAAGAGGAAGAGGCGGCTTTCAGGCTATTCAGTTGCTTGGTTATGTTGTCGACCTCAACTTACAACGTCGTCATTAAATTTGCAGGGTCCCAAAAGGTTGACTATTGTCTACTTCATTCTGATGTCCAAAGACAACTACTGTTTTCCATGTCTTCTAACAGATCGTGTGTTGCTTCAACTGTTTTGTTCATGAATGATCCTCCAGCAGCTACGCCTATGGTGCTCCTTGTGGGTGGATTAACTCTAGCGTAGAAGGTTTGCAATAGGAATTCGTTGGGTAGGTTATAATGAGGACAAATCCTTATACCTCTCCCACGCTTCATATAAAGAATCCCGGTCATTTTGCTAAAAATTGATAACTTATTTTATTAGTCTTGTTGTCTTGTTTAGAGGGAAATACTTATCCAGAAGAACTTGCACCAACTACTCGCACTAAATACTCCCAAGTTGTGATGTTGGATGGGTGGAGAGAATTCAACCAGGCCTTGGCTCGATCCCTAAATGTAAAAGGAAAGAGCCTCACCCTGGCAGCATCCTCCAACATCCCAATATATCTGAAGGTGTCACAAATTTCTAAGAAATTAGCTAAATAAGCATTGGGATCCTCATTGGCTAACCCGTATAATTGCACATTGGTTCATAACATGCTTAGCAGTGATGGTTTGATCTCGAACGTATTTGCTTGCACCGGTGGTCGCGTAATCCCTTGACGATGAGCAATGAGCTGTGGCCTCATGATCTCTATAAAGGTTCTTCACTCTCCATTACATATTTCCTCCACCATCATTCTTTCCATCTCTTTTTACCATTGAACTCTTAAGATTCCCCATTGTTGTCTGGTGATATCCAAGTTGATGTGTCTTCTACTTTATGCCTAGCTTCTTTCTTTTTTCTTTTTTTCTTTTTTTTCACAAAAAGATGGTGAAAAAGCCTAGAATTAAACTAACCTACACCTCCCCGACAGCGGTGCCAAAAACTTTATTGGGGTTTGGTTGTGTATAAGTTTTAATTATTAACCCTCAATAATTTGTAAGTGCACGGTTCATTAGTGTAGTACTAAAGGTGTCGATCCCACGAGGAGGGAACTAATCTAATCTTAAAATCTAAGGCTATAAACAAATAATAGAAATTCAAGACGCAACGAAACTAATATGAAAATTTAATTCAATTAATCAAATTAAGAATCAAACATGAAAATACTAACTATTAAGCAATTTGCAACACACCCAAGAATCAATCGAAGGAGATTACAAATTTAGGGAAAGGAAATTTTACCTACCCTTAATGCTAACGTAACTGATTATGAATTAATGGATTGTTAGTTCTAGACTATCCTAAGGTTGATTACTCTCTCTCGAGTTATAACCATTAACCCTAAATCATAAACCCTAATCAGATTATGATGTTGCAATCTCTCAATTCACAACCTATCCAAAACCCTAATCAGTTCCGAAGTTCTGTAATAAACTATTAGAAACCTATGCAAGATCTCTCTCTGCACAAATTATCGATATAATTTAATTCTAGTTTTTATTAAATCACCTAACTCTCGTTAGTCCAATTTAATTGTTTTTCATTCGATTCACCATCTCATTTTATTATCGAATTATGCAATAGCATAATCAAACCATAACAATATCCAATAAACACATAAATAATTAGATTCTCATTAATTCAAGAATAAAATTCCGAAGGTGAGTTTAGAATATCCTCGACATTCTAGAAAGAATAGGAAATAATGTAACACCCCAATCCCACCCGACGCATGCACGTGCGTCATATAGTCACACGTGCACATGCCCGACAAAATTGGCGTGTTACCTATATCACCTTCACTTTATAACATGGCGTCATGAACTAAACCATAAATCACACATATGCTAAAATCCAAATTTTCCTCATTTATATCATAAACCGTAATGTACATTGTAGCTTTAAGCTCAACATCCAAGTTTATATAACACCATCCTATAAGCATAACAGCTCAGTCTACACAGTACGCTACAAACATGAGGAATAAACAAAAGATATTAACAGACTATGTCTTCAACCCCAGCTAACCGACCTTTGAGCTATGTCAGATCTTCAAAGTTGCACAAAATTGCTTCAAGCAGTCTTAGAAGCTATTTCGTCTCAATCCACCAAACATGAAATTATCAACGTTGCAATTTTGATGAGTTTTGCGAACTCAGTAGAGTAACCATCCTCAATGGTTCACTCAAGAAGTATCACATAATAGCATGTTATCATATAATTCAAATCACTTTGATTATCATCAAGTTATAACACAAAACACATTATTCACAACTGTCATGTTTCAGTCACAAAGTTCAATCAAGATATCGTTTCATTTCATTTGTGTAGTACATAATCATCAATTTACTACCATATATTCATATTTGAAATATTCTCACAACTTTGCAAATCATTCAATGTATTCAAATCATATGTGAATGCAATGTTTATGAGACTCACATTTGTTTTTACGTTGTTGTGAATGTGTTCTTTTTTTTAGTATCCCGTATCACAGGGCTCTTTCATACTGTCCCTTATCCATTACAGATACAGGGCTCATTGATCATAATGAGCCTTAGGCTCTAACCATATGTGTTTGAGCTTTAAGCTTTTTTCAGTAGCAGTCTCAGTCAGTAGCAAAACCAGTCACAACTGCCTTTATATTACATGTATTGAAATCAAATGCATGCCACAATTCATTCAATACAGTCAATCACTTTCATTCTCTTTATCTCAGTCAATACAGTCAGTCATAGCATTCAGTCACATTTAGTTCAGAATTATTTAGGCAGTATTATTCACATACAAATAGCACTTCCAATGACATTCATATGCATCAAACGCCTTGGACAAGTATTGTCCGGAATTCAGTACACAATCAGTACATATTCATCATATATCAAATTCAATTCAGTAATATCAGATCAAATTAAAGTGAGACCATCTTAGGTTACTCACTATTGCTCCCTTAAGCCTATTGCCTTGACGTTCTGGCAATATAAGGCTGTGATCGCGCTACTTGCTTTCCTATATACATTAAAACAATTTCACATTACTATACTGCTTATATAATTAAGTAAACACATGGATAATTGTATCATGTATCAGGCATGTGCAATAAAAAATTCTCGGGTATATTTATGTAACAAATTGATGTACTCTAATAGTGCAAAAATTCACACACTCATTCACTATTCCAACTTTTGTTGAAAGCATCCCATTCAGGTCAACTTTGCATAATCAATAAGATCAAAAAAATGATGTATTTCTGTAACACTTTCTTCTATACAATTGTTCCTCTGTGTCTTAAGTTTCTATTGACACCAAAATCATTCAATTTAGTTTATTATTCTATGAGTTATGCTCAAAAAACCACATACTGAGTATATTTGAAATTTTGGCTAGAGCATGATCATGCATTCAAGTTGTACATATCATATCTCTCAATTCCAATATCTAACAATTACAAACTTTATATCAATCTAAAGATAAGAGAATAAGCTATAGCTTTTGTGAAGACACCTTTGTCGGATTCGTTCTACATCAATATAGTTTATTCAATAACAACAGAACATGATTTTTGTCCCTAGTAGTGCTATAGCCTAAGCCAAGACTCAATTTCATGTCAAATTTTGAAATTCTTAGAGACATAATTAAAATTCAACATCTTCAAAAACATTGTAGAAATATGTCTCAAGTTTAATTTGAATCAAGAATCAACTCATTTAGAATTCTACAGGTCAAGATATAATCAAAATACCAAAGCATATTCAATGAAAATTCTCCAGTTCATAACATTCCAGCACATTTCCTCACTTTCATCCAATCAATCTTTTTTAAATCAATTCAGATTGCGCTAAATTTTTATGGACAGGAAAAACAATGTCTTACGAGTGTATTGGTTCAATTCACAAGTAATTTGGAGGCCTCCAAAGTTATAGCAAAAAGAGTTAGAACTGTTCAGTATCAGAAAGCTTGATTGTGCACTCCCACCATCTACAGTAGAGTCACGGTTTTGCACTTTAATTCTCCAGATTTTTGTATAACACTTCTCCTTCTTCTTCCTCTCTTCCACTTCCTTTATCATTTCTAATGAATACTCTCTGCATTTCTACCCCCATTCCAATTCAACTTACTCTAAAACAACTCAAGATTTAAGATTAAATTCAAACATTAAAAAAAAAACTCATATACGGACAACACCATTTTCCTGCTCTCTCTCTTTACAGTAATTCTTTTCACAATCAATAACAATCCAAAACCCAAAATATAACCTATATCCATACGGTTCTACATCACATTTTTCTGCTCTTGTTTCTGTTAAACTCAAAAACTCAAGACAAACAAATTAAAATCCCTTATTACTAGCAACCATAAAAAATAGATCACTATTTACGCAACTCCATTTCAGTTTTGCTTTTCTGCACTTTTTCATTCTTTTCTACGTGTTTATCTTCTGTACATTCTCTATTTTATCACCGAAATCCTATCCCACTTTTGCATGTATCCATTTCCAAACATTACAACATCATCAAAAACCATTAACGAAAACAATGAAACATAACTTACATGATACAAAAAAAATTCCATCAGTGATTTCGGTGGATAAAGGATAAACAAAAATAAAGTTTACTTTGATGAAGCCAAATACACAACCATAAACAATCAACTATTTCTGTGTTGGATGAACAAAGAAAAAGTTTGGTGATCTTGGTGAAGAACAACAATTCGGTGAAGAACATGCATGAAAGCTACAATAATTTCTTTGTATCATAAACAAGACCACGTGTAAACATAATACCTCTCCATATTTCACCATCACATGTGGGTCATGTGTCAACATACAATGCTGCCATGTGTCACTTTTCCATTTGTCACTTAATTTATATTTTTCCTAATCCAAAATGCCCCAAATTTTCGAAAATTCTCTAAAATTCACCAAAAATTTCGAAATAATCATAATACTCTCCAAATAAATTTTCAACACAAATAATCCACAATTCACATTTTAATCGCATTTATAAATCAATTATACCCGAAAATGTCAATGAATGCATGTACAATTATTTCATAAATATCAACACAATTCAAATATTTAAATATGTCATATGATACATGAAATGCACTTTCTAATTTCTCAGTATACTCTTATTTACAGTATTCTGGGGCCCTAGACCCTAATATGGGATATTGGGACACTACAAATACAATCTAAAGTGGATGACAGGAGGCAGCAACATCGGGAAACCTCCTGATCTGGGAAGTACTTCAAGTCAGCTTTTCTCCTCTTCTCTCTTCCTTCTTCTCTTCCGCTATCTCTCGATGATCTCCCTTTAGGGTTTCTCAAGGTGGCTGATGAAAAAGCTCCTTCTCTGTCACTTTTTGTTCTTTTTATATCTTTTGTGCTTTAGGTAACCTTAGGGTTTTTCTAGGGTCTGAAAAATCCAAAAAATCCCTCAAAACTTGACGTTCATGATAGTGGCTCACATCCAAGCCTTTTGTCATGATCATAGCATGCAGGCCACGATCGTGAGCTATTCCTTGGACTTTTATCAAGATCGTGGCATGTAGGCCACGATCGTGGGCCAAATCTAGAGCTTCTGTCACGATTATGGCCTGACATGCTATGATTGTGGGCCGTTGTTTTGACCCCAATGTCTAAAGCTCCTCCATTTTTCGTTGTTAACCCTGAAACACTAGTAAAACATCAAGGTACCACAAAAATATAATATTTAAGCTCAAAGACTTGAACTAACCTATAAAGCACTTAAAACATAAATAATTAACAAACTAACACAACTCTAACCTAAACACATACTAAATGATTAAATTAACAGCTAAATACCTATCAAACTATACCCTAAAAAATAATGCAATTTACACTTACCACCACAATTTTTTCATAGCTAAATGTCAACTTTTTTGTAGTGGTTTCTTCCAATTTTCATGATCGAAAGCATACTTGGCACATATTAATGACCCTTAAAGATGAGTCTATGTTAGGACCCGATCTCGAAACCGGAGCCCAACCGAAAAACGAACGAACGACGAGAACAAACAAAAGTGGTGAAAACATAGGAACGAATCAAAAGCGAAAGACGGATGAAACAAGTACGAAACCCAAATCGAATACGAAAATTGAAAGCGAAATCGAATTCTTTGCAAGCACGCCCCTTACCATTGAGCCAAGTAGCTCAATGGTAAGAGGCGTGCTTGCAAAAGCAACAAAACCTTGAGGATACGAGTTCGAATCGTGGCCAAAGATGTCAATACTGATTAAGATTGTGGTGCCGTGGTATAACCCACAAACACACACCGGGGTATAACCCCCAAACACCGAAAGGTGGGGTGTGGGGCCTAACAGTCTAATTCTATCCAAAGCTCTCTTCTTCATCAAGGATCTTTCTTAAGTATTTATACAATAATAAAAGAATGAATTATGAAAGAAATCCAAACAAACACCCTTCAAATGGGGAAATCTATTCGTACTACCAATCTTGTTATTACCTATCAGATCTCCTTTTATTAAACTTCCCATGACATATAAATGAAGAAGGTATTTTGCAACTACCATAAAAAGAGTGTTTGCCACATCTCTAAATGTAGGAAATTACCCAATCAAAGTAACTCTTGTAAATCCTCTTAATCAATTGTCACTATTGTTACCATAGAGGGTATAATGGAGAATATATCACATCGCTTAAATTATCTTTGAAAAATCTTCAAGCCTATACAACAACTTCAAACATATTCTAGTATTATTCCCTCTCCTACTTGTTCATCACCTCAAGTACTCATCTTTTTGGTATCTTGATTACACTTTTTGTAACCAGACCTCTAACTGTTCTATATTTGATTCCTTAAGAGCTCCATCTAGTCCATATATTGTTGATTGAGCCAAGTTTATCTTATAAATTGGATGCATTTTCTTGACTGTTTGTGCACATGTTGACTCCTAATTGGTGATTTTTATGCTTAGTTTGGTTCCTTATATTGAGCTTTCATAATTTGCAAATTGCCAGTACTTTGTCTTCATTCGATGTTAATTTTTTTATAAATTTTGTGAGGACAATTGATACTGCAATTGCTTTATTTTGTAGGAACAAAAGGAGTCAACCAAGTCAACAGGTCGTCAACAGGT
>JAOSBM010000009.1:12958335-12969175 GCA_027568955.1 Erythroxylum tenue | reverse complement strand
GCAAGTAATGATTTCTTAAAAGTTTTGAAATCTACCGTTTTTCCAAACAAAGCATGTTTTCTTTTTCCGATCCAACATATTGGAGGTTTGCCTTATGGAATGTTGTAAACCAGGATCTTTGCATATTTTGGTGTTCCATTTGACAATCTGAAGTGTTATGAGCCTGGCAAGTTTCAATCCTCTATCCCCTCCCAGTTCGGGTACAAGCTGAAAGAAAATATTTGGGTGGAGAAGAAAACATAAAAAGTAGCAGACTTCTTAGGTCTTACCTTAGAGTAGAGGTATGAAAGTATACCAGAAATTTTAGGTCCTACTCTAGAGCAATCAATTCCGGCCCCTCCTCAGGGCATAAACAATATAGATATTTTACAACTACTGAGGGACATTTGTCCAAATCAGGATCAAATACACGAACAAATTGACAGCATTCAAAACCAAGTCCTGTATTTGCAAATTCTCCTTAGGAAAAATCCTCACTAATTGTGTCAATTTTTTTTTATCATATTTCATTCTTTTTATCCAACTTCCTCCCTGTACTCCTTTATTATTTTTTGATAATGACAAAGGGGGAGAGTTTATGTGGTTTTTTTCGCATATATGATGATATATTTTTCCAATGCGTATTAAATGTTGCCTCGATTATATATGATTGATTATGCTGATGAACTTGTGAAAATCTATGATATATAAAATAGGTTCCTTGCTTAAGAGACAAATTCCTTCTAATTATGTCTGAACATATAAAAATCATAGGTGTCTTTCTAAATCATCTATTATCTCTTTGAAGTTTGAAAATATATCTATTATTGCTTGTCATCATCAAAAAGGGGGAGATTGTTAGCTCGAGGATTATGATTAACGATATTGATGATAACCGTATAATATTTAAAAATTCAAATTGAATTTATTTCCTTTTATAATTAACGGTCTTATTCTCAAAAGGAAATAAAATCATAACAAATACGCTTTCTTTCTTGTAGGAACCTTCATTATGAAGTTTCTTTACTAAAAATTGTTTATCCGAAAGGATCCTACTAATTATGAAGGACGTTTATTAGCCTCATGATTACTGAAAGAATTTTTTAGCAAAGCTGACATCCAAGTTATTCAGATTTAAATATATCTAATTGACTAAGGATGCAAGATGAAGCAACGACTAATTGAAGAAATTGACTATTTAAGGAAGAGCCAATGTAACTGTGAACAAGAACAGAACGATACACAAGTTTGCGTAGCTATATTGTCAAAACTCATCAAAAGAACATACATTCTTGAAAGTGATATCTTTGTAAAGTTTCTCTTGTGCATTAGAAAGTGAAATTATGTTGAGAGAGATTATTGAAGCTCATACTGAGAAACCTGATTTTTATTTGAGAGCTTGTAGAGGCTAGTGAAATACTACTAGTGTGGAAGATTGAAGAACCTTGAAAAATATTAACTTGTCAGCCTGGAGAGGCTCGTCAAATTACTACTTGATTTTATAGTAAAACAATAAAGTTGAATACTTGAGGACTGGACATAGGCTTGGGTTGTAAATTGAACCAGTATACTTGACTTCATCCTTCTTCTTTCTCTCTCCTTATCTTTTATATTTTCGTACTATATTGTATGTGTGTTCATTTCAGCAAGAGGCTCCTTCACTTTTATAATAGATTCCTTCTGTTTTCGACTTACTAACGATTCCTTTCAGTTTAACAGGTGCCTTTTTTTTTAATTTCAATAGGACTCATACTTTAGTAGGCTCTTATCGTTTAATAGGCTATTATCGTCTGACAGGCTCCTATTGTTTTAATTTTTAACAAGCCCCTGTCTTTGTATGAATTCAAAGTAGTTTGCGAAAATTTTTAAAAAAAATTTAAGCCACACATAATTCACCCCCTCTTACGTATGTTTGTTTTATCAACACATACTATAGAAAAGAAAGTATCCTACAACACCATGCCTAGCGTTGCAACTCACTTTCAGATACCCCTCCAATTTAATACTTTTAGCTTTATATGTAGTTTATCTTAAGTTTTTGAAGCATTCTTTTCTTCCCTTGGACATTACCAAGCTGTTTACTCAAAAATGAATGAAGAAATTCTTTGCTTGTGCTAAACCAGAGTTATGGTTGATGCCTGGCTTGTGATGGATTCTCTCCTAGGAAAGATTAAGTACAACCCTTCAGTAGCTGCATAGAATAATCATATGTGTACAGTGACTTCTAAATTATTTGTTTTTTTAACTATACTATGATGATTCTATTCAGAGTATAGAATTTCACTATTTTGCGGTGAATGAAGGTGCTACAGTTCACTGTCTTAACAGTAGTTTCTTCTAAAGTTGGTCATGCAATATTAATAGTTTCTTAATGTCATAACAACACTAACTTATGCTTTGTCAAAGATCCTTTTGCGTTAATTTTGTGACTCCCACTCCTGTTCTTGAAGTTTGAATTTGTTCTCCAAAGGAAGCAAGATTGTTTTACCTCTTAACTTGATTAAGTTCCACCAAAAAGTTGAGCCAAAACAGTTTGTCAAGGCAGAGAGACAAGTGTGCATGATCTAAAGTAATTAGAATGTAGAGAAGAGAATAAATGTGAAGGATAATTTGGTGCTACTTTCCTCTCTCTATATTCGTTATTCTTCTTTTCCTGTAAGCTTACAAATGGAGCTTCTTATGAATGTTTACGTGTAGATTTGACTAAAGTAGTCGCACTTAGGGTTCAACGTGATTTTGGAATCATCAAATTATGTTGTAGGAGAATTAAAAGGATTTGATAGTTATTATAATTCCATTGTGATTTGTGATTGACATATCCAACCTAGTTGCTACACGACTTATTTTGGTTTACTGAACATTATAAACTTGCAATCTTAATTGTAAAAAGAGAGAGAATTAGGAGGAACTTTAACAAAAGGGATATTTTTCATCAATTTTGTAAACAGAGATGTTGATTGAACACTTCGATTTGAAAGATATTCAGTTTAGTATGCTTTTATTGTACATCAATTTCTACCACTCTGCCCCTTGCTTTAGGAACCGTAATGTACAAGACCTCGTCTTTGACTTTTGCCTTTATCTTTTCATACTCTATATTCCTAGTAAAGTGATCCTGCAGGTGTACTTGTCGTAGCTCTTGTTGGCTAGTCTTCCTCACCAATACCAACTTCATCATTTACACCAGAGCCCTTTGCTTAGCAACTCAAATATATGGCGTCACCAAGAGCCCTTCTACTCTACTGGTCTGGGCCCACCAGAAGTCTCCTTGCTCTTCTTCATGGGGAAACAACCACTGGGTCTGACTACCATCTTCATACTCGTCCTTTGCCGAACCATCGGCTCTTATACCACTTGTTAGAATTGGGAAGCCCACTTATATGGGAGATCTTCAATATGGGCCTAGTGAGGGAGCATATTCATGGGCTTTGACACTACACTTCAACCCAAAACTTTAAGGCATTAGATTTATAGGTCCTTTCCACTTATATGTCCTTGACTAGATCTTCAATATAGGATTTCTACTCACACTTGATATCCCAATAAAAGGATCCTCCATCGTATTCTTCATTGCATCATCATTTGTTGCACTGTCCCATATACCTCTAAATAAAAAGTCAAACTTGAGACACTTTGGTTTTGTTCTTAAATAAGCAACATCTTCTGAGCTTTTTATGCCTCTTAGAGTTGAAGTGGTTCCATGTTCCAAGGGTTAATTACCTGTTGGTGTGGCTGGGAGCTCGGGGAAAATGGTTGTTCCAGGGTGGTGAGCATGGTGGTGTCTGACGTTGGAGGTGGGGTTAAGGTTAAGGACTCATCAACGTCGGGTGGTAGGGTAGAGGTGGCAAGAAACAATGGCTGGTGGAAAATTCTTCTCTGAATTGTAGTGAATGGAGGTTGATACAAAGGTCACCTTGGGACTTAAACTTTCACCAAAGTTGATCGCCAACACCCTTTGCACAGCAATCTCACTTAGGTTTGCTTAAGCAAGACTTCAGCCTTCAATGACCCTCGAAGTGTTTACCTGGCACACTCGAAGAAATAATGCTACGAAAGCAATAAGAAAACAAAGTCAACAAAGAAACAAGAGAGATACGGTAAAACCAACTGTTATATACTTTCCCTCAAAAGAATATAAGGGATGCTCTCTCTGACTGAATGAGAAGAGCAAAGCTCGAATGAGCTATATATAGGCACTCTAACTTGGAAGCCAAGTTACATTCAAAATCCCACTTAAACTGAACTGCCTAAGATTGTGCTAAGATCACGTCTATCTCTATCAGATTACATCACGTGGACCAATTAGATGACACTCCTATCCAAATAGGACTCTAACTAATAAGATAGAATCTACAAGATAACAAAAAGTTAGAGTTTACATTCAAATAGGAAACTAGCATCCTTATCTTCGAAGATCTCTACTATCTTTAGATGTTGAGTTCCACTGCAACTCTAACTCCTAGTTGTCACCACGTCATCCAAGATCTCCCCATGATATCTATCTACTGATGATGCAGTGTGATGTTGCCGAAGCCGACATAGCATACTAGCCTGATCCAATGCTTCCCACAACAAGTCCGCTAGTCGTAGTCCATTCATCCATGCATGGGCCAAGTCCTTATTCCATCAAGTCCTTAGCCTGGGTTGAGTCAATCTCCATAAGGTCCGAGACTTTACAAAAATTTGCACCAAGTCTGATCCCACTAGCCCATGTTTTCCTTAATGTTTTCACTTGCTTCCCTTACACGTGTAATCAATCTAACCTTCCTCCTAAGGTGCATCGTGAAGGTCACTGATAAGTGCTCCGAATTTTAAGGGTCTAACAAACCACCCCCATCAAATGGATTCGACGCCCTGGTCGAATTAGTCTGAAGGTAGGCATTCACCTAGTCCTCGAATTGCCACAAGGTTATATCTTTCTCCCACGTAGCTTTTGCGACAGGTTTACCTTTCCACTGAATCAAGAACTCGGTTCATCGATTTTTCTTATGTTAACCCATTGTTCGATGATCTAGGATCTTCTCCACTTGATCCTCGAACTGTTTCCTCACAACCTGTGGCGCTCGCTTCACCTGACTCCTTTTCGGATCTGATGCATCCTTATAGTAAGGCTTGAGAAAACTAACATGAAAAGTAGGGTGTATCTTTAATTACTCGAGCAACTTCAATCTGTATGCCATGTTCCCCACTTTGTGTAGCACTTCAAACGATCCATCGTACTTCGGAACTACACCCCTATGAACTTGCTTACTCGAGATCTTCTTCCAAATCTGTGGGGTTAGTTTTAACAAAACTTTATCTCCCACGTCAACTTCTAATGGTCTCCTCTGAAGATCCGTTTGCTTCTTCATCCGTCGAGAAGCTTTTCAAAGGTTGTCCCTAGCCTCATCCAACAATTCTTGCTTCTCCATTGCAAACTTATGCCCCGCAGGACATTTGCCACCTGTCCTTTGTTGAGCAATGTCTAGTGGTGTAAGAGGCTATTGTCCCAACACAATCTCAAAGGGACTTTTCTCCATAGCCGAAGATCTATGTAAGTTATAGTAAAATTGTGTCGTATCAAGTAAACTCAACTAGTTATGTTGACTTGCACTTACATAATGTTGTAGGTACTCCTCCAACAAATCGTTAATTCTTTCTATTTGGCCATCTGTTTGTGGGTGATTTGCCATTGAAAACTTTAAATCGTAACCTATCATATTAAAAAGGGATGTCTAGAATCAATCTGTAAATCTGGCGTCTCGGTCGCTCACAATATCCACTATAACTCCGAAATACTTGACCGTGTTCTTGTAGAACAACTTGACCGCAACATCTGAGGGATAAGTCACAGGAGTTGGCACGAAGATCGCATATTTGGAGAATCTATCAACCACTACCATGATTGATGACATGTTGTCCACCTTTGGAAACCCACTAATGAAATCCATTGAAACCGACATCCACGGTCTCTCAGAGATAGATAAGGGCTATAGCAAACTGACTTCCTTTTTTCTCTCCGGCTTATCCAACGGACAAACAAGGCACCTCTTGACGTAACATTTCACGTCATTCTCCATCTGTTGGACTCTTGGGTGACCAGTCCACTGCGAGTCATGCATCTCCTTCAATAAATATTTTTCCAACAAAGCTCGACACATATACTTGGCTACTCTTAGTCATCAAAAGCCCATCATCGTCGAGCCAAAACCTGCATACAACACCTTCCTTGACTTGAGAAATCAACTTACAGTACATGGTATCTAATAGAGCTACCACCTTAATTTTCTCCAACAGATTGGACTCCACCCTCGTGACCTAATAAAGGGTCGCAAATACTTCCTTCCTACTCAAGGCACCTGCTACGTTGTTGTGCCTTCCCAGTTTATGCTCCCACATAAAGTCATACTCAGGAAAAAACTCCTAACACCAGGCTTGTTTTGTGGACAACTTCTTTTGGGTCCTGAAAAATGTGTTAGCAACACTATCTGCTCAGACAACGAACCTAGTTTCTAGGAAATATACTCGTCACGTCTCAAGGCAATGCACCACAGTAAGCATCTCCTTCTCATGCGTCGAGTAACGTTGCTCTGCACCATTGAGCTTTCGGCTCTCAAATACTATCGAATGACCTTCCTATACAAAGACTCCATTGATGGCTTTGTCTGAAGCATCAGTGTGTACCTCAAATGGAAGATCAAACACGGGAAACTTAATACAAGTTCGGTTGAGATAGCGGCTTTAAGTTTCTTGAATGCCTCTTTGCATGCACTCGACCAACACCACTCTTGCTTCTTCTTTAGCAAGTTCGTTAATGGAACTGCTTTCTTAGAATATCCCACTATGAACCACCTATAGTAGTTCGCCAGGCTGAGAAAACTCCGCAATTCTTATACTATCGTGGGAGCCTACCACTTAACTATCGCTTTTACCTTTCTCGGATCCATCTTAACCTGACCCTTGCTCACCACGTGACCCAAGAATCTGATCTCCAACTAGGTAAACTCACACTTCTCCATCTTCACGTAGAGCTTGTGCTGCCTTAGTCTTTCAAACACCTTCCTCAAGTGCTTCATATGTTCTGCCATATTAGTGCTATACACCACGATGTCGTCTAAGTAAACCACAACAAACTCATCCAAGAAGTCGTACAATATATTATTCATAAGGTTGCAAAATGTAGCAGGGGCGTTAGTTAATCCAAACAGCATAACTAAAAAATCGTAGGATCCATACCTAGTTACGCACGTTGTCTTTTGCTCATCACCCTTAGCTATCCACACTTACTAATACCCACTCTGAAGATCCAACTTAGTGAACACCTTAGCCCTTAACAACCTGTCAATCAAATTCTGAATCAAAGGTACCAAATACTTGTTTTTGATCGTTACCTTATTCAACGCTCGATAGTCTACATAAATCCAAAGTGTACCGTCTTTCTTCTTCTAAAATAATACCGGGGCGTCGTATGGGGCTTTAGATGGTTGGATGAACCCTGCTTCCAAAAACTCACTAAGTTGTTTCTGAAGTTCCGATAATTCCATCAGGGACATCCTATATAGGGCACATGCAGGTGGGATCGCTCCAGGAACTAACTCGATCTTGTGATCTACCTCACGATGAGGGGTAAGAGTTTTTGGCAACTCTTTCGGCATCACCTCCTGAAATTCCCTCAATAAACTTGCAATTGCTTCAAAGACTTCCACCACGTGGTCTTTGCTGATTTCCCACATGGCAGCGAGATAGGTCTCCATGCCTTTCTTCGACCCTTTCTCAATGCTCATAGTCGAAACATGTCCTACTGAAGTTGTAGCATCTATCATTCCACCACAGAACCTACAACAATTCATATAGAAGAAATTTTGATCATTCATTAACATCATACCTCCCAAACTCGGATACAATACCACCTTTGCTGCTTTGAGGAAATCGACCCCTAAAGTCATCTCGAAATCCTCCAATGGTATGATAATGAAGTTCATCTTAGCAAGCCAACTTCCAATGCTGACTGGAACATTTTAAGCAATTCTTGTAACTACTTGTGCCTTCCCTATAGGGTTTTAATTTTTATTGGGGCCTTGGACACCCTTATGCCCAACTTTTGAACCATCTTTTTTGCTAGGAAACTGTGGGTCGCACCTGTATCTACCATTGCGGTCACATTTTTCTCCCCAATCTATACACCTACGTACATTAGTCTATCAAATGGAACCGACTCACTACTAACCGTATTAAGCAAGGCGATCGGATTTAGTGGCGCATCTTCTGAAGATTCACCGTCTTCTTCTTGGACCGCCGCACAAGTAACAAGCAACCTTGCCCTTCTTTCAGGACGTCTTCCCGTTCTTAGAGCCACCATTCTGCTTGCCCTTGCCCTTGAAATCCCCCTTCTTGGAGTCTTTCTTCTTCTTCCTCTCGGTCTTCTCTTGTTGGGTGTGGCCTTTTCCCTTGGAAAAATTTGAGGAGCTCACCTTAGATGCTTTTTCCATTCGAAAATCCGCCAAGGCCTTAGCAGCCGTGATTGCACTAACCACGTCCTTCACTTTTTTCTTTTGTAACTCCATTTGATCCCACGGTTGTAACCTAGACAGAAAACTGAAGAGCTTGTCTTCGTCTGACATATTCTAAGTATCCAACATTAGAGAACTAAAAGATTTGACATAGTCTCTTACCGATCCATCCTGCTTGAGCTTCTTCAAGGCATCTCTCGCGAGCCACAAAGTATTCGTGGGAAGGAATTGATCTTTGAGATCCTTCTTCATCTACACCCACATTTTAACGGGAGTTTTACCCGCCCTATTCTCCACAGAGGTCCTTATCCTCCACCAGAGCTTGGCATCCCCATCCAAGTACATGGTCGTCACATTGACCTTCTCAGTATCGGATACCCTAGCAGTCACAAAATACTACTCCATATCCCATAAGAAATTCTCCAACACCTTAGCGTCTCGTGTGCCTTTGAACACCTTGGGTTCACGTACCTTCATAGAGGAAAGTTGTGGTGTGGATCTTTCATCCCGATTGACATATAGCGTTGCAACGGCATGCCTCAGCACAGTGATCTCGAACTGGGCCTCCTCTTGTGCTTTCAACATCTCTGTCATCTATTGTTGCAACTATTGGATTCGTGCCTCCAACATCTCGAATCAAGTATTGTGAGATGTGACCTCTTCCTCCACTTAACGAATTGGCCCAATGAGTGCCTCCACCTAGACACTTGTTCTGTCAGGTTGCCTACTACCATCTCGAAATTTGGCTCTGATACTAGTTGATACAAAGGTCACCTTAGGACTCGAACTTTCACTGAAGTTGATCGCCTACACCCTTTGCATGACAGTCTCACTTAGGTCCGCTTAAACAAGACTTCAGCCTTCGACGACCCTCGAAGTGTTTACCTCGCATATTCGAAGAAAAATGCTACGAAAGCAATAAGAAAGCAAAGGCAACAAGGAAATAAGAGAGATATGGTAAAACAAACCTTTATATACTTTCCCTCAAAAGAATACAAGGAATGCTCTCTCTGACTGAATGAGAAGAGCAAAGCTCGAATGAGCTATATATAGGCACTCTAACTTGGAAGCCAAGTTACATTCAGAATCTCACTTAAATTGAACTGCCTAAGATCGTGCTAAGATCACGTCTATCTCTATCAGATTATATCACGTGGACCAATTGGATGACACCCCCATCTAAATAGGACTCTAACTGATAAGATAGCATCTACAAGATAAAAAAAAGATAGAGTTTACATTCAAAGAGAAAACTAGCGTCCTTATCCTCGAAGATCTCTACTATCTTCAGATGTTGAGTTCCACTGCAACTCTAACTCCTAGTTGTCGCCGCATCATCCAAGATCTCCCCACGATCTCTATCTGTTGATGATGCAGTGTGATGTTGCCGAAGCCCACATAGCACACTGATCTGATCTAATGCTTCCCACAACAAGTCCGCTAGTCATAGTCCATTCATCTGAGCATGGGCCAAGTCCTTAGTTCATCAAGTCCTTAGCCTGGATCAAGTCAATCTCCATAAAGTCTGATACTCTACTAAAATTTGTACCAAGTTTTATCCCACTCGCTTATGTTTGCCTTAGTGTTTTTGCATGTTGGACCCCGTTTCCGGAGCCCAACATTCGGAGTCAGAAACCTTGTGCTTATTAACTTGCAGGGTCATTTGCTGTCATTCCACAATGGTGGTGAGCACATACTAATCAATCACCAAAATCATAAGTTTACTTCTTCAAAGAAATTGTGGCCCCAAGTCTCTAATTTGATTTGAAGCAAAAATCATCCCAATCGGAGTTCTATAGATCAAGATACGCTTAAAAAGCCTAAGTGTACTCATATCCCAAACATGCTCTCCAAACCGAACTCTCACTTACTTTAATGTAAACTTTCTCAAATCAGCTCCAAATGATAAAAATTTCTATGGCGAGAAAGATACATGTCTTAGGAATCTATTGGTCCAAGAATCACCTCAATTGAAGGTCGGCTGAGGCAGTTATGCCTAAAAGAAAAGAACATGTTATATCCTTAAATCAATTTGTACATATTTTGGCGCGATCTCTATAACTTTCAATCTAGGTGTCGAATCAAGTTTGTTTTTAGACCATTAGAAAGAAGACATCTACAACTTTCATGAAGACCACAAAAAGAGATTCTGCTTCTAAGATGGTTAAAAATCATAATCTGTCCCGTGAATGTAACGGACATGTATCTGGTTTGGGCGGCCAAAATGACCCGAGAAGGTCCGTTTAATGGACCTTATGTCCGTTAAATGGACATTGGGGCTCCCCAAAGTCCTCTAATGCCTCTCCAAAGCTTCCCACAACCATCCAAACATCATATACACTTATAAACTTCCCAAATTCACTTATCCTAAT
>JAOSBM010000009.1:12947710-12958235 GCA_027568955.1 Erythroxylum tenue | reverse complement strand
AGCTCCGTGCCACTAGCGGGCAGGCGGGAGAAGCCTTGACTTGGTCAACGTGCACTTGACAATTCTTGGATGGACTAAACCAAACCCACATAACATGTAATTCATGCACTGAAAATATTTTGCCCAAATGGCACATTCTTGAAAACTTGTTTTCATGCACATGAAATATTTCACAATTCAACAACCAAAAATCTGATACCAATCATAAAAGTCATTTTCAACTCATTCAAAAGAAATAATTACAACACTTGCAAAGCAATTCAAACTTATTTCCAAAATTTACACACAACAACAACATGGGGCAAATTCTCAATCATTTAAAGAACAATAAATGCTCATTTATGAGGTAGTTGGGAAAAGTCATTAATTCCATTTAGTTGAAAAATATTTATGACTTATTAACTCAAGTATGAAAATGTAACCCACCTTAGTTTTCTTGTTTGAATCTTTCTCAAATGGGCCTCTCCTTTTGCTCCTCTTGTCTACCTTGCTCTTCTTCAACAATAACACAAAAATCTCAAATTAATAGGATTCAAAATTGGAAAACATAAAGAACCCAATACATGAAATTGATCTTAGAATCTCTAAACCCATCCATTTCCTAAGCTCTTTGAACAAAAAACTCTTCAAAATCCAAAACATTGAAAAACTCTTACCTTGAATCTTCACCCAACCAAAGGATTTCTTGGCTCAAAAGAAATCTTGAACCCTCCTCTGGCTTTTTCCTTCTTGGATTTACCCCAAAAACCCGCTTAAAGACTTAGAAAAATCAAAACCTAATCAAGCTCTTCTTTCTTTCTTTTCTTTCCTCCCTGCGACCCTCTCTCTCCTCTCTTCTCTCAATTTTCATTTCCCTCTCTTCTAATTAAAAGACCACTCATTTCTCTTGCCTTTTATACCATTAATGATGCTAAAAAGTCCATATTGCCCTTACTTATTAGCCTAGGAACTTAAATGCTTAAGTGACATGCCCAAAATGCCCTTAACACAACTTATCACTTCTAACACTTCAATTTAGTCACTTATGTCACCTAACCTCATTAACACTAACATGTTAATTAAGTCCAACATGAATTTATCTAGCAAGACCCCAAAAATTAATCTAATAATGCTTAAACAAATAAAATAAAAAAAATTCAGGGGCCAACATTGCATGCCTCCCTCATACGTGTAATCCAGCTAACCTTCCTCTTAAGGCACATCGTGAAGGTCGCTAAGAAGTACTCCGAAATTTAAGGGTCTAACAGAGGTCTTCTAAACAAGAGATTGTCAATGGTAATAGCAACATAATTGGAAAGAAAATGAAACGGTAATGATGATGGGTGCTCATGATGAGTTATTGTTCTTCACTTCTTTTGAGTTCACTAAATTCGTATCTCCATCTCTAGACTTTCATTATGGCTGAAAATTTTGTGGGACAGAGAGAGAAAAAGACAGCATTAACACTTGGTCCTTAAAAGAAGATGGGAAGCTTCTTTTGCCTGCTAGATTTGGATGCTCTGATATACTGACTCTGCATTTTTCTTATTTATTAACAAGCAATCACACCCACTTTTTTTTCAATTTAAAGAACATATCAACTAGAGTGGGTGGGTCTCACTCTTATGCAATTGTTTTAAAAAATTTACATTAGAAAAAATATTATATAGCATTTAACTATTGGAATCTTAACTCTGTTAGATTTTTTGTCCAAGTAAGGTCTAATTTGAATGTTTTGTAAACGTTAAGGTTTAACTTAAATTAAGGTTCAACTTAAATTTGGATGAAAATGTTAAAATTTAAAATGTTCTTTTGGTCGTTTATATAATTATCATAACGCATATTCTATGCGTATAATCTTATATAAATTTCATGTATAAATACTTTTTTAAATATCAGCAGCTGAAATACAAAATATTTTGTCTTACTCCAAAACTCTCTCTTCTTTCCACATATAATTGTCTCAATGTAAATTAAATTGGTCTTTGAGTTCTTTGAAGCAGGCAGCGTTTATCATGCAAATTACCATATGGTGATTTTTCCTTTTCGTTTGTACTTGGATTAAAAGAAAGACGAAGTCAATCGCATGAGGCTTTCGTGGTTGCTTTGGCTTGGTCTCATTTGCCTTGGTGAATATTGTAAACAAAATATTTATTTTATTTTATTTTTTACTACTATATTATTTTGTGAAATGTCGACCAATCTAAAATTTCATCTTCCACCTTGATTTTTTTACTAAAATAGAAAAATCGGCATTCCAGCTTTTTGAAGGCTACAAACTTGAATATGTATGGTTTTAGGGAATTTCATGACAAGTTTTGACCAAAGTAGAAGCCAATTACTACAGAAAAACTCGAATAAAGAAGCGGAAGCGAGAGAAAAAGATAGTCCACTTTATTAACATCTTATTTAGAATCCGACAACAAATAAGCAAATAAATACATAGACTTATGCGTCCACTGTTTATTTCTGTGCCAGCCCACACACGAAGCACAAACCAATAATCTTGTATTGTCTAAAGCAAGCAAGAAGAGCGCTCCTCTGCGACGCTTTAACCAATTTGAGGAGTCTGTTTGACGATTCCATGTTTGTCAATCCAAACTCGGACCCTGTCGCAGCGGTAATCCATTGTCACCATCATCCCTTCCTTCACAATCGACACACTTTCAATTTTCGGGTTCTCTTTAGCGATAACTTTCACTGCCACTTCGCCGTTTATACCCACCAATTCAGGCCATGAGCTCTTTCCACCTGTAATTAACAATTAACAACCAAGAATTGATGACACACAAGATATTAGATTAGAAATTGATGAACCAAGCCAAGAATGCTCACCAGGGCAAGCTTCCTCCATGTTGTTTCTTGTCTTGTATTTGTGCTACTCTACTCTCTTAATTGTGGGGTGGAAGAAAAGAGGAGGTGCAAATTTATACACAAGCCAATTGGATAGAACAGGAAATTTTCAATTAAAAAATGGTTTCATCTTATTGACAAATTGATAGTTTACAAGTTGACTTTCATGATTTAAGCCGACATCTTTGAACTTTTGATCTTTTACATTGAACAAAATCCAACGCATCATCCAAAATGCTTTGTTTTAATCTATAGGATGAGGCTCTAGCTCATGCGTAGTGCGTACCCATATTAGGCTTTTACGTGGAGGATTTAGAATCAGAAATGTCAACCTTCTTTTTTGTCAAAGTGTGAAAGTTCGTCCGTCCATTTTGTACGACAATGTTATTAAGTATATATACTAAGGACGAGTTGGGATGGACGACCACGCAATCTATCCTGCAAGTCCATTTAATCTGACGGCTTAGATCTTTCCATGCACACAAACCATCCCGCTCGTCCATTTAATCTGACGGCTTATATCTGTGTATTGAATGTTGTGTCATTACTATTCATCCCGCTCGTCCATCCATTTAATCTGACGACTATTAATCCATTGAATGTTGTGTCTTTATTGAATGCTGTGTCTTGATTATATATTTACCTAGAGTTCTCTCTTTTTCTTTAGCTCTCCGTCCTTGCCTTCCTCTGCTTCTCTCTCGTTCTTTGTCCGTCCTCTGCCTTTCTTTCAGTGTTTTTTTCTTCGTCTTCGTCGTCTTCGTTGTCGTCGGTGGCGGCCGGTAAATTCTCGTTTTTTGTTTTTGTTTCTGTGCAGTTGCGGTGGCATTTTTTTCTTCGACTTTTAAGTTATCGTTTTTATTTGTTTGTGTGTGCAGATGGCCTACGTCGGCGACGGCCGGTAAGTTCTCGTTTGTTGCTTTTGTTTCAGTGCAGCTCTGGTGGCTTTTTTTCCTTCGACTTTTAAGTTCTCGTTTTTATTTGTGTGTGCAGATGGCCTACGGTTTTCTCCAGGTTTGTTTTCTCTGTGGTGAGTTCTCGTTTTTGGTTTTTTTTTTCCTTTTTGTCTTTCCAGCTTTGTCTGGTTTTTTGCTTTTGTTTATGTGCAGCTCTGGTGGCGTTTTTTTCTTCGACTTTTAAGTTCTCGTTTTTATTTGTGTGTGCAGATGGCCTACGGTTTTCTTCAGCTTTGTTTTCTCTGCGGTGAGTTCTCGTTTTGTGCAACTCTGGTGGCGTTTTTTCCTTCGAATTTTAAGTTCTCATTTTTATTTGTGTGTGCAGATAGCCTACGGTTTTCTCCAGCTTTGTTTTCTCTGCGGTGAGTTCAAAAGAAAAAACGAGAACTTAACAACACAAAGACAAAAAGGATAAAAAATAAATATTGTTTCGTTATTATTCATCCCGCTCGTCTATCCATTTAATCTGGCGACTATTCGTTACCTGGAGTTCCGCAAAGCTTTCTATCTTTTTCTTTAGCTCTCCGGCCTTACCTTCCTCTGCTTCTCTCTCGTTCTTTTTCGGTTGTCTTCTTTTCTTTCAGTTTTTTTTCTTCGTCTTCGTCGGCGGCAGTAGCCGCCGATAAGTTCTCGTTTTTTGCTTTTTCTTCTATGCAGATGGCCTACGGTTATTTTTTCCTTCGACTTTTCTCTCCGGCTTTGCAGTTGGGATGGGCGACCACGCAATCCATCCTAGTTTTTTTTTGCTCTTGCCTTCCTCTGCTTCTCTCTCGTTCTTTCTTTTTCGATGCTCTGCTTTTCTTTCAGTTTTTTCTTTGTCAATCCTCTGCTTTTCTTTCAGTTTTTTTCTTCGTCTTCGTCGACGGCGGCGGCCGCCAGTAAGTTATCATTTTTTGTTTCTGTGCAGCTTTGGTGGCGTTTTTTGCTTCGACTTTTAAGTTATCCTTTTTATTTGTGTGTGCAGATGGCCTACGGTTTTCTCCAGCTTTGTTTTCTCTGCGGTGAGTTCTCGTTTTTGGATGATTTTTTTTCCTTAACTTTCATTCAGGTTTTATTCTGTGTACAGATGGCCTGCGGTTTTATTCATTCAACATTTGGAGTTTCTGTCCAGCCTTGCTTTTGTTTCTCTGCAGGTGTTTCTTTCCTTCGACTTTTCTCTCAGCCTACGGTTTTCTCCAACTTTGTTATCTCTGCGGCGGTGGTGAGAATTGTTCTAATGAGCTTCAATGTATTTTCACAAAATTTATCAAAAGTGTTGATCCTTTTTTGTATTGGATTCGCGTTGATCAAGACCGAAATAACACCTGAGAACAATTTCGTGATTTTCAAGTGATGAGATATTTTTAAGACTTCGAAAGAACCTATAACATAAGGGTTATCTTGAAGAATTGTGATAATGATCTTCGATGTATTTTCACAAAGTTTATCAGAACTGCTGATCCTTTTTTGTAGTTCTTCGTCGGTATCAAAGAAATAAAGTTAGATTCCAGTTTTATTTTTAGGACTTTGAAAGAACCTATAACATACAGGTGATCTTGAAGAATTGTCATAATGATCTTCGATGTATTGTTATTGAATATTCATTATCGTAATAGAAGAAACGATTTTCTACATTCAACCTCTTCGTCTTAGTTTCAACTTCGTCTTAGTTTGGTCTGTGCAATTCGTCTTACTTTTGTCTGTGTACTTTGTCGTACTTTCAATAATTATCTTAATAAAACAAACGCTTTTCTACATTCAACCGCTTCGTCTGAGCTTTTCCTTCGTCTTACTTTGGTCTACTTAGTTTGACTTTGGGTTTCACCTCTTCGTCGGAACTTGAATTTGCAAAAGCGTATCTTATATTAAGCTAATTATCATTTCAATTAATTCATTGATTAATTATTAAGTTAATTATAATCATTAAAATCGTTATTAAATGCAAACCTTGTTGGAAGTTGAATTTGGAAAGGCTTATATTATATTAAAGCTAATCATCATATTATTCCGAGTTGAACAATAGTTGAATCAATTTTTGATACCGGTTGGTCTTAGCTTTCGTATCGTCTTACTTTTGTCTGTGTACTTCGTCTTACTTTTAATATTATCTTGATAAAAGAAATGCTTTTCTACATTCAACCACTTCGTCTTAGTTCCGCTTCGTCTGAGCTTTCCCTTCGTCTTACTTTTGTCATTGCACTATTTTTACTTCTCCTCTTTATCTGTCTTTTGTCTTTGCATTTCATCTTATTGCACCGCCTCGTCTCATTTTGGTTTCTTCAACGTTACCAAAATGGTGAACAACAGGTAGATCAGTTTCTGATTAAAATCGTTATTATTAATTGCAAACCTTGCCGGAACTTGAATTTGCAAAAGCCTACCGTTAAAATTCTAATTACAAATCAATGCGAACTCATTCTATTACTACCTGTAAGATTGTTAATTATCTTAATAGAAGCAACATTGTTCTGCATTTAAGCGCTTCTTATTAGTTTTGACTTCGTCTTAAATGCAGAACTTCCTATTACTTTTGCCTCTGGGTTTCCGAAACTATTTTCTAAATTCAACCGCTTCGTCTTAGTTTCACTTCGTCTTCCTTTGTCTTCGCACTTCAGCTGATTTTTGTCTCTGCGGTGCGTTTGATTTTTGCTTCTCCGCTTGACTTGTCCTTCCGTCTCACTTTGGCTTTTGTCTTTGTTTTCTAGAAGAATATCGATATGGTAGGAGATACCTTTGTTGTCCCCTTCGTCTTACTTTTTTCGTCTTAGTTTCTACTTCGTCTGAGTTTGCTCACTGCATTTCTTCTTACTTTTGTCTTTGTACTTCGTCTTACTTTTAATAATTATCTTAATAAAACAAACGATTTTCTACATTCAACCGCTTCGTCTTAGTTCGACTTCGTCTGAGCTTTTCCTTCGTCTTACTTTTGTCTATTTAGTTTGACTTTGGGTTTCACCGCTTCATCTCATTTTCGTTTCTTCAACCTTACCAAGATGGTGCACAACAGCTAGATCAGTTTCTGATTAAAATCTTTATTATTAATTGTAAACCTTGCCGGAACATGAATTTGCAAAAGCGTATCTTATATTAAGTTAATTATCATTTCAATTAATTGATTGATTAATGATTAAGTTAATTATAATCATTAAAATCATTATTAAATGCAAACCTTGTTGGAAGTTGATTTTGGAAAGGCTTATATTATATTAAAGCTAATCATCATATTATTCCGAGTTGCACAACAGCTGAATCAATTTTTGATACATGTTTGTCTTAGTTTTCGCATCATCTTACTTTTGTCTGTGTACTTCATCTTACTTTTAATAATTATCTTGATAAAAGAAATATTTTTCTACATTCAACCGCTTCGTCTTAATTTCGCTTCGTCTTACTTTTGCCTTTCTTACCTTTTGCTTCGTCTTACTTTTGTCATTGCACTATTTTTACTTCTCAACTACATCTGTCTTTTGTCTTTGCATTTCGTCTTATCGCATCCCTTCGTCTCATTTTGGTTTCTTCAACCTTACCAAAATGGTGCACAACAGGTAGATCAGTTTCTGATTAAAATCATTATTATTAATTGCAAACTTTGCCGGAACGTGAATTTGCAAAAGCCTACCGTTAAAAATCTAATTACAAATCAATGCGAACTCGTTCTATTACTACCTGTAAGATTGTTAATTATCTTAATAGAAGCAACGATGTTCTGCATTCAAGCGCTTCGTATTAGTTTCGACTTCGTCTTAGTATTTGCTTCGTCTTACTTTTGTCTGTGTACTTCTTATTACTTTTGCCTCCGGGCTTCCGAAACTATTTTCTAAATTCAACCGCTTCGTCTTAGTTTCACTTCGTCTTCCTTTGTCTTCGCACGTCAGCTGATTTTTTTTTCCACGGTGCGTGTGATTTTTGCTTCTCCGCTTGACTTATCCTTCCATCTCACTTTGGCTTTTGCCTTTGTTTTCTGGAAGAATATCGATATGGTAGGAGATATCCTTGTATCAAACTGAAAGAGAAGCAGAGGACGTCCCCTTCGTCTTACTTTTGTCTTCTTAGTTTTTACTTCGTCTTAGTTTGCTATGTGCATTTCATCTTACTTTTGTCTGTGTACTTCGTCTTACTTTTAATAATTATCTTAATAAAACAAACGCTTTTCTACATTCAACCGCTTCGTCTTAGTTCGACTTCGTCTGAGCTTTTCCTTCGACTTACTTTTATCTATTTAGTTTGACTTTGGGTTTCACCGCTTCGTCTCATTTTCGTTTCTTCAACCTTACCAAAATGGTGCACAACAGCTAGATCAGTTTCTGATTAAAATCATTATTATTAATTATAAACCTTGCCGGAACTTGAATTTGCAAAAGCGTATCTTATATTAAGCTAATTATCATTTCAATTAATTGGTTGATTAATGATTAAGTTAATTATAATCATTAAAATCGTTATTAATTGCAAACCTTGCTGGAAGTTGAATTTGGAAAGGCTTATGTTATATTAAAGCTAATTATCATATTATTCCGAGTTGCACAACAGCTGAATCAAATTTTTATACCGGTTCGTCTTAGTTTTCGCATCGTCTTACTTTTATCTGTGTACTTCGTCTTACTTTTAATAATTATCTTCGTTCGGCCTTGATGACCTACGTTTTCTCCGGCTTTGTTTTATTCAACATGTGGAGTTTCTCTTTCGGCTTTGGTAAGTTTTCGTTTTTGCTTTTGTTTCTCTGCAGCTATGATAAGTTTTCATTTTTCCTTTATTTTTTGTCCTTTTTGTCTTTGTGTTGTTAAGTTCTCGTTTTTTCTTTTATTTCTCTGCAGGTGTTGCAAGTTTTTATTTTTCGTTCGGCCTCGATGGTCTACGGTTTCTCCGGCTTTGTTTTATTCAACATGTGGAGATTCTTTTTTGGCTTTGGTAAGTTTTCGAATTTACTTTTGTTTCTCTTCAGTTCCGCTTCGTCTGAGCTTTCCCTTCGTGTTACTTTTGTCTTTCTTACCTTTTGGTTCGTCTTACTTTTGTCATTGCACTATTTTTACTTCTCCGCTTCATCTGTCTTTTGTCTTTGCATTTTGTCTTATTGCACCGCTTCGTCTAATTTTGGTTTCTTCAACCTTACCAAAATGGTGCACAACAGGTAGATCAGTTTCTGATTAAAATCGTTATTATTAATTGCAAACCTTGCTGGAACTTGAATTTGCAAAAGCCTATCGTTAAAATTCTAATTACAAATTAATGTAAACTCATTCCATTACTACCTGCAAGATTGTTAATTATCTTAATAGAAGCAACGTTATTCTGCATTCAAGCGCTTCGTATTAGTTTGGACTTCATCTTAGTTTCCACTTCGTCTTAGTTTTTGCTTCGTCTTACTTTTGTCTGTGTACTTCCTATTACTTTTGCCTCCGAGCTTCCGAAACCATTTTCTAAATTCAACTGCTTCGTCTTAGTTTCACTTCGTCTTCCTTTGTCTTCGCACTTCAGCTGACTTTTGTCTTCGCGGTGCGTGTGATTTTTGCTTCTCCTCTTGACTTGTCCTTCCGTCTCACTTTGGCTTTTGTCTTAGTTTTCTTCAGTTTTGTCGAAATGGTTCGTCGCTTTCTGATATTATTATTCTTTGATTTCCATCAAATTCATTCATCGTCTTATTTTTTCTTCAGAATCTCCCCCTTTTTTATGATACAATATATTATTAATACAATATACGATATAAGACTGTATACAATTTGAAAAAAAAATTCTTCCCGAATCTCTATATACATCAGAAAAGTACGCAGCGGGAGCAGTTCACAAAGCTAGATCTTCTTCTCCTGTTCTTCTCTTCCATTCTTATCTCTTACCTTTCTGTGCTTTCTCCCCCTATCTTTCTTATTTTTGCCTTTCTCCCCCTATTTCGTATTGATCAAAAAGATCATGACCGAAGATGTTTCATAACTTCAGATAACATATCTTTGATTTCCTTGCGGAATGACTTCATGTCTTCTCGTATAGACTGTACTTCCTTATACAAGTCGCTCACTGAAGGATTCAGATCATCAACCTTATCATCATCCTTCTATTGCGCTGCTTCAATATCGATAGTAGTGGTATATGCTTCTGAAGATATGACATCTGGTCCAGTGATTACAAAGGTGGTCCCTTCAGGGTACATTTTCTTCTTCTCCTTTTCATCATTGCCAACAATATAAGGCTTTGGTTGAAAGTCAGGCACAACCTTGATCACAGTACTCTTTGTGATTGCAAAAATAGTATATTTATGGCTTGTCATCTGTATGGGGTATGGTTTGGTTCTTTCGTCTGTTGGACCCCAAATTTTTCTTGAAATTTTTGAATTATAAAGTGGCATTAAACGAGGAAATTTATAGTGACTTATTTGTGTGCAAAGAAGAAAGAATGAAGAGGAAAAATCGTGGAAAGCTAGGGAAAAGGAGGAGATTTTTGTGGAAAGAGGAGGAAATCAAAGCTTCCAAGGTTAGTTTTCATCTTTTTCTTGCTTTAATAGAAGGAAAGAGGTTGTGTTTGGTGAGATAGAAAAAATCCTAGAGAGAGAAATGGTTGGAGGAAGAAGAAGATGGTTGTTTTTCAAAAGGATTTTAGGTTTTTATAGTTAATTTTGGTAATTATGACCTTTATGATGGTCAATTTTGGATGGTTATAAATTAGGGATTTTTGTCTTGATTTTAGGATTTTTCTTGAGGATTGGAGAAATTGAAGCTATGGACAAGTTTCAAGCATGGTTTTAAGGTGGGTACCATATTTATATTTTGATT
>JAOSBM010000009.1:12930615-12947610 GCA_027568955.1 Erythroxylum tenue | reverse complement strand
AATACTATTTATTTTCTGCATAAGTATATGTACTTATTATTCTTATTTTAATGCTTGATAAACTTTTTATATATTCATGATTATTATTACTATTAATATCAGCGTCATTTTCTATTTTAATTCACAGGGCATTATTACTGCGCATTTACGCAGTATTATTCTGTTAGTAGTATTAAAGAAATGGCAAAAAGATATAACCATTCTTTTAAAAAAACTACTTTTCTTAGACTTTGGCCAAGAAAAAACAATAAAATATATGTAATATGAATATTATATATGGATTAATCAAAGATTACAAAAATGATAATCTAACTTAACTCTTATAAGCGATCCAAAATATTTAAATTCGATTTAACTTCATAATTTAAATTTAAGAGGTAAGTTAAATCATTATATAAGCAATATTTGATTGGTCTATAAGTGATATTTATAAGCAACATTTGATTGATGTATAAGTGATTTATACTGCATGTATTTTATTATTATTTTTAAAAAATGTAAAAATTAAAGAAATTTTTTTAAAAAAATTAAAGATTAAGTTTTGTTTTTAATTTTTTAAACAATAAGAGAGTTCCATGTTGTTTACCCTTAAAGAAATATCCCCAAATGGATTTAATTGATACATTCATTTCTATAAACAAAATTCAAATTTTAATATTTAGTTAAATGACACATTTATGTCCAAATTGTCATATATTATCTTCCACGCATCCATTTCGGACAAGAATGTAACAAACAAGATAAATAAACATATAAATCCAAATTAAAGTAGGCCGATTATAGCCCAATAACATTTTAAAGTATAGAATAAAAGGCTTATTACCTGTAAACTAACAAATAATGTCATTAGATCCAACCAAACTAGGAGTGATCTTTTAGCCCAGTAACCGGACCTAATTTAAGGACTTTTCAAGAGTATAAAATAATAGGCTTAAGGACTAGGAAGTGACGCATTGAATACTAATTTTCTTTCTTCCATTACACGCATTCCATTATAGTTACTGCTATGAAGTGACAAACTCTTAAATCTTTTTTTTTTTTCTCACGAAGTGTCTTAGACGAATTTTAATTATGGGAAGACACATTTAAGCCATCAATACTCAAACTAATCCTCGCTCAAATTAAATAGGTCTCTTGCAAGAGGCAAAGCTCTGGTCTCAAATTTTAAACAGCTGCATACAACTCTTAAATCTGTTTTAATTTGACTATTTTGTTCTTAACTTAAAACAACTAAGTAAAAAAGAGTAGGGTTGTATATTATCAAAATATTATCGGAACTTTTCAAATCTTGCATTGCTGCGGGACTCAACAGAGTTGACGATGATGATGAATTTGGTTATTTTGTTCTATATTAAATTTTACCAAAGTGCGAGAATTGAATCATTAAACTATGTTCAATGAAATTTCTTCACACTATTAAGCCTATGAAGATTTTTTTTTGGTTATAAATAAAATTTGCACATTGTTCGGACGTGAAAGCTAAAAATATAAACATAATCTTAGTTAAACAGGATTAACAACATATTATACAAATTCTGACTATTATAATTAATTTTCAGTAACTAAAATTGACATTTTATAAAGAAATGTATTTTATTAAGTTAAAAGTCTGAATGACACACTAACATTTCTTAAATAAATTATTATTGTTATATCATAATTAAACAGTGTAAACTTACCAAAATTTGATATAATTTTAAAAATAATTTTTTAGACATCGGTTAAGTTTAATATTTATTAAAATATTTTAATAAATTTATACCATTATTTTTAGTATTTGTATATTCAATATATAATAAATATTATTTTAAGAATATTAGAATATAAATTAGTATCATAAATAATGATAAAATTTTATTTATTTTTAATATTAAAGTGAAAATGTTTCATTTTATCCTTCTTATTAGTATAAACCTTATAGTAAGTATATTAGTATTGTGGAATAGATGGTAGGCAAGGACCAATGTACATGGGACTCAGTGGTGCACTGAGCCCTTCAAAATTTAAATATATATATATAAGTGGTGCATTGAGCCCCTCAAGATTTTAAAAAATTATATATATATATATATAAGGACGAAGTTATTTAGGAGTTAATAATACACTAAGCTCCTCAAATTTTAAAAAAATTAAATATTTAAATCTTTTTATTTTAAATTTTTGGCTTCGTCACTGATCGTACCTTAAAGGATAATTTTTTAATTGAGACAATTAAATAATTGAGTGTTAAAGAATAAATGACGTCAACCACCAAGTTTCTAAATCATGTCTCGCGGGTATAATGCTAACTCCGTTCCTTTTGTTTTTTACTTTTTGCTTTCCTTATGACTCTGATACTTGAGATAGTATGTAATAAAGTAAAAGGCTAAATCCAGTTTGTTTTAGGTGGCCTCGTTGACATTTAGCGCAAAATACAGTCAATCCTTTTCCCGAACAGAAAAAACCACCCACTCATTCGCAAATAACAAGAATGTCAAAAAGTACTTGAGATTTGTTGGTGAGAATATTAATGGCGCTGACTTTATGACAGATAGCGATATGGTCTATATGCTTCTTATCACAAATCATTCTCAAAAATAAATAACTTCATCTATTCTTTTTCAATCTCCTGAATTATTTAAATAAGTTCTTTGTCTGATGACTAATTATTTTTATTTATCTTTTAACAAATAAAATTCTTAATAAAATAAATAAAATTCATATTTATGTATACTTGCTTAACTAATCTTATATTTTTATATGAAAATTTAAATAAATCTATTAGTCACAATTTAATAAAAAAATTTTGAATTACACAGATGAATATCTTTTTTTTTAATAAATTTACTAAATTTAAAATTAGTTTGTTAGGTCAATTAGTCGAGATCATTTTAGTATATGTATTTAATCAATAATATTTAAGAAAATATGAAAAAGGAATTAGTTCAGAGAAATATTCAATTTACAAACATGGGAGTGATTAAATAACAATTTTTTAAAAGATTGCTAGATTTTATTTTGTATATTCACTTATTTTAGTGAATTACTTTTCTTGTGGAATCCCTCCATTGGAATGTCTTCTAAGAAGAAAAAAGAAGTAAGAATAGAATTAGAAAAACAAATAAAAAAAGGGAAAATGGACAGTGGACAATGGAATAATATGAAGTACTATTACCATTGCAATTACATGTATACGATATCCTTGGTGAAAACTTACAAGTGGACAGCGGCTCATGTATTGAGGGGGTTGGAGTACTAAGGATTCGCAAACACCATTACATATACATGAGATATTGTTGCATACTAATTTAATTATTTGTATCGAAGAAACATAGAATATGTTTGTGCTACGGATTCGAACCTTGTGGGTTCGCACCAGATGGGGAAGGTATACATGTGCACAGTACTAATTTAATAGTTGGTATCGAAGAAACATAGAATATGCATGCTTCTGCTACGGATTCGAACAAGAAACATAGAATTAATATGCATGCTTCTGCTACGGATTCGAACCTTGTGGGTTGGCACCAGCTGGGACAGGTATATATGTGGATGGATTAGGGACAGGGTATATAGCTGATGATTTTTTCTGAACTACATGCATTTTCTTCGCAACCATGGTGCTCGTGCTCCCTGAACTTGGCTTATAGGGAGGATCCAAAACCCTAGTGGGTGATATAGGTGAAGCTGCGGTGAGAATCAAGAATATTACAATCATGGCTTGAAAGAGGGTTTTCATATTTCTGATCAATACAAGAGAGGAAAGGAATAGACGTTAGAGTGTACTAGCTAGAAGGGAGGAAGTATGTGATATTGGCTGCCATATGCGGCGGTTTAAATAGACCAAAAAGTTGGCTTCTTGTATGCAAGGAGGAAATTGCTTCATAAATTCTTGGAAAGAAGGGATTATGTTACATTGGCTTGTCAATGAAGGAAACTTTAAGGATTGCATCATATATGTACATAGTTGAAAATTTAAACACTTAGGTGTGCATATTTAGTTTACCTTAATCTATTTTGTCTTCTCTTTTCTAAATCAAAAGATTCAAAATTACACTGAGACTTGATCGTCAGTAAAATAAATATGTTATAATCTTATTACTAATTAAATATTAGGTAATAATATCATTCTTTTTTTTTTGGTAAATTAGGTAATAATATCATTCGGCTATTGGAAATTAAAGATTAGGTGATTTTTAGTCGATACGCGCTTTGTGATATTTTCATCAATTTGAACGGGGACAGAGATTAAACTTGTCAATAATTAAGTCTAAAGAAAAGAGGCATATAAGTTTAATGTAATTTTACAGAAACCTTCCCCTCGAATGAATTTTAGATGCACATAGCGATATACATAACGAATCCGGCTAGCTAGAAAAGTTAAATTTGACATCTCACCAAGTCAAAACATGAGGAAGGTTGCAGAATTTTGAATAATACTATAAGAAGAAGAAACAAAATTTGTCGGCTTAAAGCAGCTAAAAGACAAAATGGAGCTCCGAACATTTCCCACGACCAGCCCCCTCCCACACGCAGGCGTCCTTGTCTTCACCCCACCACAGAACCGACTTTTCCTCTCTCTATGCCTAAAATATACTCCATAAGACTAAATTGAAGACGCAATTTTGTGAAGACAATAAGTTCATTAGTGAAAGCCGAGAGAGCCGACAGAAGTGAAGGAAATTCATATGCAGTTGCGTTGAATTATGTGGAAATTAAGTCAGTTGTGGGCCTGTCTTTCAAGTAAGTGGACAAAGGATATTCTATGCCCATCCCGCGTAATCGTGCGGTGTGGTGTCCATCTGTTATAAGATTTTCCTGCTAACCTTGTGTTTTCGTTCATCACTTTCATTTTCTTCAACCAAGATAAAGTCAAAACCTAAATTGTACAAATATTTATTTAAACTAAATATGAAGACACTAATTTGCAACATTACAACCCTATGTGGCTGCATGGCGTATGAAGACTTTCAAGGCCACCACCAGATGACCACAAACGGATATGTACTGGGATTTGCGTAAGCATTGTTTCAGGTTCCTCCACAACCACAAATGGCCGAAATCAGCTCCTGTTAGATTTCTGATTATGATTTACGAACATGAGGCTGCAACAAATGATATCATTTTTACTCATATAGTTATTGTAGAATTTAAGGCTTAGTAATTACCGTGGATTTTGCTTTCAAGATTGCAACTATGTATATCCTTTTTCACTTCTCTCAAGCGGAAAATTCTACTCTGATCTTTTTCTCTCAATTACACAGATGGATACTTTCTAATAATAAACCTTTAATTTTAAAATTCAAAAAGTTAGAATTAATGCTCAGTTATGTAAAATATCATAATAAATTAACTTTCTAAAATTTTATTAAACTTTTAAATCGCGTTAAACTCTCAACATTTCCGTATAAAACTTTCTTAGTGGCGTATCCTTGTTGAATTCTAAATCTTAAGTTTGAGCTGTTCTCCGTGTTTTGCCTCTAATCTTTCCTTGGCTTTTAACTTTTTATAAATTGCAAAACCCTCTTTTCCATCCTGTTTCACTTTTTTCCCCAGAAAGTGCTATCTGCTTGAAAAAAATAAACAATATATAGTGAGGAATTGTAGTTAGCTATAATTAATTCAGCGCCTCTTTAATACAACATAAGGGACTTTTAGCAACGAAACCATTTCACTACAACTGAATGGACTTTTAGTGACGATTTATTTTGTCTCTAAAAGTTATATATTAGTGACCATTTTATAACTTTTAGGGACGAAATAAATCATCCCTAAAAGTCTCTTCTGTTGTAGTCTATTAGCGACAATTTTTATTCTTCACCGAAAACGTCGCCAAATTCTCGTAACAGAAAAATATAGGCGTTTTTTTTTTTCTAATCTTTGCTAATATTATTTTCCTACACTTTACTTTTGTAGTAAAATAGTACAGGCGACATTTTAAAAAAATCGTCCCCAATACATTTTTGCTACACTCACTTTTCGTAGCTAAAAATAATTTGTTACGTTTTGTAAAATGTAGTGAAATTTTAATATACATTTTACCTAAATGTTATGCCATGTTAATTATGATTATTCGTGACATTTTTAATCCATATTATTATATATAATATTTAGATTTTTTGTTGTTAATTTATTATACAAAAATATGATACGAAAACAATTGAAAATTTGAAACATTATATATAAAAAAATAAATTATCATTAAATTTGATAGTGTACAAGATGTTATGGCCCAACGCAATTCCCTCTTAGACTATGAAGCACTATGTTTAAATTCAACAAGCAATGATCAAATAATTTTCAAAGACAGAGAAATCATCCATAAATACCTCCATGAAATTCTCATTCATGTCCGCGAATATGGTCATCATGCACCTTTGGAATATGGCAAGTGCATTACATAAACTGAATCACATCCTCTGATAAGCAAAAGTCCCATAAGGGCAAGTGGAAGTGATCTTCTCCTAATCCTATAGGTATATAACCACCTGATTGTACCCTGAGTATCAATCAAGAAAACAATAAAATGCATGGTCAGCCACCCTTTCAATCATTTGGTCCGCAAAAGGTAAAGGAAAGTGATCTTTCTTGGTGGCCAAATTGAGCTTCTTGTAATCAATACATACTCTCCAACTTGTGATGATCCTAGTAGAAATCTTTTCACCTTTTTCATTATCCATCACTGTCATGCCTCCTTTCTTAGGCACAAACTATACAGGACTTACATACCCACTATCTAAAATAGGATCAATAATCCCTACATCCAACAACTTTATTACCTCCTTCTTCATAACCTCTTGCATGTTTGGATTTAATCTTCTTTGTCACTCTCTCACAGTTTTACACCCTTCTTCTAGGTTAATCCTATGCATTACCACATTGGGGCTAATCCCCCTAATATCATAAATTTGCCACCCCATAGCTTTCATCCTTTTCCTAATGGTCTCCACCACTTTCTCTTCTTGCTCAGTATCTAATTAGTTCAAGATAATTATGGGTAGGGTATGGTTTTTACCTAAAAAGGTGTATCTCAAATGAGAAGGTAAAGGGTTTAAGTTATAAAGTGGGGGGCTTAACAATGAAAGGTGGTATAGGTGTATCTGTTCTCTCTAACTTCTCTAACTCAACTTCCTCATATAAATCCTCTTCTCTTACACTCTCATCCTTGTGTACTTTAGTAACTTCTTTAACATCCTTTTCAACCTCCTTCACACATTCATCCATAACATCAATCTTCATACATACATTACCATCCATCGGTTTCTTCAAAGATTTATACATATTAAACTCAACCTGCTCATCACCAATGCTCAAAATAAGTTTTCCCTCATACACATCAACTAATATCTTGCCAGTATTCATAAAGGGCCTGCCCAAAATCAGTGGACAATTTTTATCAGCTTTAAAATCTAATACCACAAAATCAACAGGAATAATAAATTTGTCTACTTTTACCAACACATATTCTACAACTCCATATGGTATCTTGATGCATTGATCTACAAGTTGAATCAACATGGATGTTAGGTTGACCTCTCTTAGTCCCAATTTCCTGAAAACAGACAAAGGCATCAAGTGGAGAGGAAGTTAGTTGTGCATGGAAAGGAGACAAACAACATGCATCTTCATTAAATTGTAATCAAAATCATGATGAAGCAAGTGGAGAGAGAGGGCAACTTTCTTCTTCCTTAAGCATTCCATTTGATTTGACCAAAATTTTGGTCCAATAGGAAATTTTCTTGTATGTTTAAAAACTATACTATTTTATTATTTTTGTTTCATATAGAAGGAGCGTAACTGAAGCCTTACATGTTGTATTCTATTTTGGGATTGAATTAATTCTCTTCTTTTCTTCTCTCCCTCTCTCTCGTGTGTGTGAGTGTGTTGTCTCATTTGATATCAAATTAGTATTAGAGATAGTTAAATCCAATTCTAGTTTTTAAAGTGATTTGTGAGAAACAAATAGAGAGAGTGTTCTTATATTTGTGAGAGTGCTTCATTTAAAAGTGAGAAAGATGTAAAAAAAGTTATAATATTATATGGTCAAGTCCTAAATTAGATAATAAACTTGATTATAATTATTAGGAGAATTTAATGTCTACCCACCTCAAGGCTCACAATATTTGGAGTTTATTAATCCAAGCTTACAAGAAGGAGCTGATATAATTGCTCAAAGGAAGGACCAGTTGGCATTATCCCAAATTCCCCAAGGAGTATATTATTCAATTTTTGGCAAAATGCTAATGCTAAAATTGCCAAAGAAGCGTGGAGTATCTTGAAGCTGGCTTACAAAGGTATAGATAAGGCTCAAAATTCAAAATTGCAATCCTTGCATAGAGAATATGGTATAAAATTTCTAATTCAGAAACTGTTGAATAATATTTTTCTCATGTTACTGATCTTGTTATCAAGATGAGGTTGTATGGAGAAGATATTTTAGATAGTAAAATGGAGGAAAAAATTCTACACACAATTCCTATTAAATTTAACCATGTTATCACTACAATACTAGATTTATATGAAACGAGACTATAACTGTAGTAGAGTTATAGGGAAGCATTGAAAGTCGTCTTAGCATAATATTGGAGAAAATATAAGAAGCCTTAAAAGGCCAGGTGAAGTTTAATAATGTTGCATAATATAATCAAAATGAAAATGGTAGAGATCGCGGTTTTAATAATGGAGGAAGAGGAGATTTCAGAGGTAAAGGAAGAGGAAGTTTTAGAGGAAGAGGTTATGACAATAATTTTAACTAGGGGAGAGACAACAATTCCAGAACAACCAGTTAAGAAAGAGGAGGAAATAATTTTGGACCTACCAATCGAGGAAGAGGACGAGGTAATCAATATCAAGATAGATGTAATTTTAATTGCTTTAATTATGGAAGGTATGGACACAAAACTGCTAATTATAGATCCAGATCTCAGAACAACTATCAAGCTAATGTTGCCGAAAATTAGTACTTACATTTTGGTGAGAATTATAATAATGTAGAAAGTTTATTTCTAGCAAGCAACTCTTTTGTGGAAGATGAAAATATCTAGTATTTGGATTCTGGTTGTAGTAATCATATATGTGGGAATAAGGAATTATTTTCCTTTTTGGATGAAAATGTTTAGTCAACGTTTAAATTTCAGAATAATTCAAATATTTCTATTTTGGGAAAAGGTCGACTATCTATTAGGCTGAAGGATGGTTCTAAAAGTTTTATCTCTGAGGTTTTCTATCTTCCTAGTCTTCATCATAATTTACTAAGCATGGGTCAATTATCAGAGAAAGGTTATAAAATGTAGATTCATCATGATTTTTACACCTTGATAGATAGGAGTGGAAGATTTATTGCAAAGGTAAAGATGACTTGTAACTGTCTATTCCCACTAAAAATTCATCATAAAAAATGTGCTTGCTTGAATTCTTTTATAACTGATGCAAATTGGCTATCGCATATGCGTTTTGGACATTTTCACTTTTCTGGATTAAATTATCTATCAAGAAAATAGATTATTTCTAGCTTACCTGTTGTGAATATTCCTAACTATGTATGTGAGACATGTGAGATGGGAAAAAACTTAAAGGTGTATTTCTATTTGAAAACTTCTATAAAGAAAAAACGTTATTGGAAATTATTCATTCAAATCTGTGTACTGTTGAAGTTCCATTCTAATAGAGGTAATAGGTATTTTATTACTTTTGTTGATGATTTTAGTAGAAAGGCCTGGGTTTATTTTCTAAAACAAAAATTGAAAGCTTGTGATGCATTCAAATCATTCAAAGCGTTTCTGGAAAAGCAAAGTGGCTGCAGACTTAAAGCATTAATAATAGATAGAGGTCAAAAGTATCTTGCATGCATAGAGGTCTTTGAGCAATATGGAATTCAACATCAGTTGACCACCATGGCTAAATAGAATGGAGTAGCAAAACGGAAAAAAAAAACTATTATGGACATGGTAAGATGCATGTTAAGATGTAAACAATTGCCTAAAGAATTTTGGCAGAAGATGCTACTTAATGACAAAACCCCTAAGTAAGCTTGGAGGGGAAGGAAACTTTCCATTCGACATCTCAAATTTTTTTAATGTATTGCTTATACCCATGCACCAAATCAGTTGAGGAAGAAGCTGGATGACAAAGGTGAGAAATGTATTTTAATAGGCTATAGTACAAATTCAAAGGCTTATAAATTATGCAATCTAAATACGAAAAAGATGATTATTAGTCATAATGTAACCTTTAATGAGGATGGAATATGATGTTGGCCTTTAACTTCCCAAAAAAGGCTAGCGGTAATTTTAGAAAACTACGAAGAAGAAAATACTTAGGCAGATTTAGTATCTCAGCTAGAGACATTTAGTAGACCCCAAAGCCATCATCAGTTACTAGCTAGATTGGAAGATTATATGATAGGTACTGATAATCACCTATCTAATGAAGAGATTATTAATTTTCCTTTATTTACAAATTGTGAACCAGTTAATTATGAGAGGCTACAAATGACTTAAAATGGAGAAAAGCCATGGATGAAGAAATATATGCAACTGAAAAGAATGACACATGGGAATTAACAGATTTTCCCCCTGATAAACAGCCTGTAGGAGTGAAGTGCATGTACAGGACAAAGTATAAGCCTAATGGTGAAATTGACGATTTAAAGCTAGATTGGTTTCAAAAGGATATAAGTAAAAACCAGGCATTAATACATTGAATTATTTTCTCCTATTGTGGGATTGGATACCATTTGCACGATTATCTCCCTCTCAACTTAAAATAACTGGAAAAATTATCAAATGGATGTAAAATATGCTTTTTTAAACGAAACTTTAGAAGAGGAAGTATATGTTGAGCATCCTGCAAGGTATGAAATTATAAGTAAAGAAGATAAAGTTTATAGGTTGAAGAAAGCACCATTTGGATTAAAGCAGGCCCTAAGAGTATGGTACAAAAGAATTGATTCGTACTTCATGAAGCATGATTTTGAAATATGTCCTTTTGAGCATACTGTATATGTTAAATTTGTTGAGCTCAGTGGTATTCTAATTGTGTGTCTTTATGTTGATGATTTAATTTTTACCAGAAAAAACTCAAAGATGATAAAAGAATTTAGGGAGGCTATGGTAAAATCATTTGACATGACAGACTTTGGTCTAATGTCTTATTTTCTTAGAATATAGGTAATTCAATAGGATGATGGAATTTTTATTTTCCAAAGGAAGTATGTGAATGATATTTTGAAGAAATTTAAGATGGAGAATTCAAAACTAGCTCCCACCCTAGTTGAAGAGAAATTGAAACAAAGAAAAGAAGATAAAGGGAGACCTATAAATTTGACTTACTACAAAAGTTTAGTTGAAATTTTGAGGTATTTAACTACAACTAGACTAGATATAGTTTTTGGATTTGGATTTCTTAGCAGATTCATAGAAGAGCATCGTACCTATCAGTTACAAGGAGCAAAGAGAATTTTCGATATATCAAAGATACTTTGAATGAGGGATTTTTTCATGCAAATATCAATTATATGAATCGTGTAGGTTACACAGATAGTGATTAGGGTGGAGATATAGAAACAAAAAAAAGCACATCAGGGTATGTTTTTCATCTTGGCACTGATGCAATATCATAGTCTTCAAAGAAACAACCCGTGATTTTGTTTATCTACAGCTGAAGTAGAATACATTGCAGCAACTAGTTTTGCTACATAGGCTATATGGCTAAGAAGAATGCTTGAAGTACTACATCAAAAGCAAGATGCTCCAACCGAACTATTCTATGATAATAAGTTCGGAATAGCACTGTGCAAAAATCCAGGTTTTCATAGACAATCCAAGCATATAGACATTCGGTTTTACAAAATTCGCGAGCTAGTAACTGAAAAGAAAGTAGTGATTAATTATTGTCACACTGAAGAATAAGTTGCAAATATTGTTTCTAAGCCACTGATGTTTGATTTGTTTAACATTCTGAAGAAATTGTTGGGGATGATAAATTTCTACCAGCTTGATTTAAAGGAGACAATATCAATAAATAAATCAAATTAGCTGTGCATGGAAAGGAGATAACAACATGCATCTTCATTAAATTGTAGCTGAAATCATGATGAAGCAAGTGGAGAGAGAGGGTAGTTTTTTTCTTCCTTAAGAATTCTATTTGATTTGACCAAATTTTTAGTCTAATAGAAAGTTTGCTTGTATGATTAAAACACTAGTATGTTATTATTTTTGTTTCTTATAATAGGAGTGTAACTGAAGCCTTACATGTTGCATTTTGTGTTTTGGGATTGAATTAATTCTCTTATTCTATTGTCTCCCTATCTCCCTCTCTCTCGTGCACTCGCACATGCACACATGCGTGCGTGTGTGTGTCATTTGATATCAACTCTATTATGTGTTTTTATTTGGTTATTTTATTGTATGTTAAATTTTACGAAAGTTAAAGAATTGAAGAATTAAAGTATGTTCGATGAAATTTCATCACACTATCAAAGCATTAACCTTGCATTTTCTCAATTACAAGTCAACCGTATATGTGTGACCGAGTTCATGATTTGAAATGCGCGTTCAGGTCTCTACCAAGAGATACCCCGGTGAAGAAGATGCAAAACTTCAATGGCAGCAGTAGTTGACAAAGCTAGATACTTTACTCATTGACTTGCTAAGCCGAGCACATACCACGATCAACCTTAAGCCACGTTCTAAAAGATTACAGACTAGTCCACTCACTCAAAAAGTTAACAGAAAAAGCTGTGTAATTTACCCGATTGCGCACATTCTATCAGGATTGAGGGTGCCCTAAGTCGACAAAACACTAGCATTTGTTCTATCGTTGGGGGTCCATGGTTTTAAATTGTTACGTTGTAATTGGTTTCCTAGCCCGAAAGAAATTGATTACAATCACGTACCACATCAAACGACCGTCGCTTTTACCAGGCACAACCAGGCAAATCGAAGCATACCCACCCTTTTGCTTGATTATGATAAAATGTCATTTATGGGCTAGGAAGAAATGATTTGTAGATTATTTAGTCCACGAATCATATATCTTAAATAAATTATTCAATAAATTAAGAGATAGAGTGACTTGAAAAATTATTAGTGACAATTAAATTCTTAATCACTTTGTAAATAATGTTTAGTTAAGATCCTAGTCAAAACTAATATGTTAAATTTAATTAATTAAAAGTCTAATCAATTTAAAAGTAAGACAACATCATTTTAGTCCATTAATTTTTAAATTATTCAAAAAATATTATTATTTTATTAAAATTTAATAAAAGAATATTTTTATTTGAATTCGTTTAAATAATTTCAAATAAAATTAACTGTATTCAATTTAAATTTTGATTAATTTAAATTTAATTTATTAACTTTAGATTAGATTTAGCCCTATTTATCAATCCTAATTGCAGGATTAGAACCGTGGGATGATAACTTACCATCTGCAATTATATATATATATATATATGGTAATGGACTTGTTACAACAAACTCACACGTCTCATATATGCAGCATCCAAGAGTACGCACAAGAAGGAATCTATGACTAGAAAGCAAAATTTATTAATAAGTGGAGAGAGAGAGACAAACCACGCTATTATTCTAAAAAGAAAGACGCCGGTATTTTTGAAATCTAGATTTTCTTGACTGTCTCCCTCTTTCTCTAGCAGTTACATTGGAAATTGCTCACACAGTGGCGAAGCCGAAGACGCCTCTTCTTTTTGAAATCTAGATTTTCTCTAACAAAAAATGCTTTTAATTTTTTTTATGGAGGAGGACAATCATTAAAGTAATCATAATTAATTTTCATTAACTAAAATTGACATTTTATAACGAAATATATTTTATTAAGTTAAAAGTCTGAATGGCACACTAACATTTCTTAATAATTTAGATAAAATATTATTGTCATATATATAATATTATATTAGGTTTATATTAATTTTTTATAACTGAATTCTTAATTTGATTTATATAACACCACAATTAAACAGTATAACTTACCAAATTTTGACATAATTTATTAATATTAATTAAAAATATGAATTGTATTTAATATTTGACAAAAGATTTTAATAAATTTATACCATTTTTTTTGCTTTTCTGCATATGCAATATATAATAAATATTATTTTAAGAATATTATAATATAAATTAATATCAAATAAGAATTTACTTATTTTTTAAAATATTAAAGTAAAACGTCAACCACCAAGTTTCTAATTCACGGCTCGCGGATATAATGCTACTTTCCGTTCCTTTAAAAAAAAAAACAAAACCTTATGTACTCCTCAGCATAATAATTTCAAGTGATTCTGATACTTTAGATGGTATATAATCAAGTAAAAGGCTAAGGCTAAATTCAGTTTGTTGTATATGGCCTCGTTGACATTTAGCGCATGGTACAGTCATTCCTTTACCCAAAAAGGAAAAACGCACTCACTCATTCGCAAATAAAAAGAAAGAATGTCAAAAGTCCTTTAGGATTGTTGGTGAGATTGACGCTGACTTAGTAACGGACAGCGATATATATGCTTCTTGTCACAAATCGATCTTAAAAATAAATAACTAATATTTAATCTATAATATTTAAGAAAACACGATAAAGGACTTAGTTCGGAGAAATATTTAATTTAAAAACATGAAAGTGATTAAATGTCAATTTTTAAGATATTGCTTGATTTTAATTCTTATATTCATTATTCTAATGAATTACTTTTCTTGTGGAATCCCTCCATTGAAATATGAAGAAGAAAGAAGTAAGAATAGAATTAAAAAAACAAATAAAAATATGAGAAAATGGACAATGGAATAACATGAAGTACTAATACCATCGCAATTACAGATACACGAGACCATTGCATGTTGAAAACTTACAAGCGGGGTGGAGTAAGGATTCGCAAATAACATTACATATATATATATACACGAGATATTGTTGATACTAATTTAACAGTTGGTATCGAAGAAACATAGAATATGTTTGTCCTACGGATTCTGAGCTTGTGAGTTCGCACCTGGTGGGACAGGTATATATGTGGTTGGATTAGGGCCAGGTTTTGTAGCTGGTGATTTTCTCAGAACTACTTGCATTTTCCTCACAACCATGGCACTCCCAGAAGTTGGCTTATAGGGAGGATCCAAAACCCTGGTGGGTGACATAGGTGAAGCTGCGGTGAGAATCAAGAATATTACAATCATGGCTTGAAAGAGGGCTTTCATGTTTCTGATCAACACAAAGAGGGAAGGATTAGATATTAGAGTATAGTTTGTAGAAGGGCGGAAGTATGTCATATTTGCCGCCATATGCGGCAGCTTAAATACGGCCAAAAAGTTGGCTTTCTTGTATATAAGTAGGAAATTGCTGCATAAATTCTTGGAAAGAGGGGATTATGTTACATTGGCTTGTCAATGAAGGAAACTTTTATAATTGCATCATATATATACATAATTGAAAATTTAAACATTTAGGTGTGCGTATGTAATTTACCTTAATCAATATTGTCTACTCTTTTTTAAATCAAGAAATTCAAAATTATAATTAGACTTGATCTTAAGTAAAACAAATATGTTATAATCTTATTCTAGCATTGCTAATTAAATATTAGGTGGTAATATCATTGTGTTACTGGAAATTAAAGATTATGTGGTAATTATTCAATTATTTTTATTACGTGCATTGTCAGGAATCCCACATCGGACAACTATGAAGGCATTCACGAATTTATAATAATGTGCAAACCTCTCCCTCTTAAGCTAGCTTTTGGGGGTGAGTTAGGCACTTCTAACATGGTATCAGAGCCAGTTTGTTTCGATGGTTTGGGGCGGTGCCCGGTTATGTCCCTTTGTCCAATATGTCTATTAGATGTCCAGTCCTGCTCTGGACTGAGGGGGGTGTGTCAGGAATTCTACATCGGACAACTATGAAGGCATTCAAGAATTTATAATAATGTGCAAACCTCTCCCTCTTAAACTAACTTTTGGGGGTGAGTTAGACACTTCTAACATGCATAGTCATATTTTCATCAATTTGCACGGGGATAGAGATTAAACTTATCAATAATTTAGTCTAAAGAAGAGAGGCATATGCGTTTAATGTAGTTTTAGAGAAAACTTCCTCTCATATGAAATTTAAACTCGAGCGGATCAACTAGCTAGTAAACATCACTAAGGTTTCAGAAATTTGAATAATATAAAAAGAAGAAAATAAAAAATTTGTCTGGTTAAAGCAGCTAAAAGGAAAAATGAAGTTCGCCTGGCACATGTAGACGATTCCCACGGCCATCCCACTCCACACGCAGGCGTCCTTATCTTCACCCACCACCATGCCTAAAATATATCTTTACCTCATCAATGATCTCAAACAACTTTAAATTATTTTTTTAATAGTCAGAATATTACTGAAGAAGGAAATTGAAGACGCAATTTTGTGAAGACAATGAGTTCATTAGTGAATACCCAAGTGAAAGGCGAGACAGCCGACAGAAGTAAAGGAAAATTCATATATAGTTGCGTTGAATCATTACGTGGAAATTCAGTTGTCGGTCTGTCTTTCAAGTAAGTGGTTAAGCGAATCAAAGGATATTCTATACCCATCCCGCGTAGTCGTGCGGTGTGGTGTCCATCTGTTATAAGATTTTCCTGCTAACCTTGTGCTTTCATTCATCACATACATTTTATTTAACCAAGGTAAAGTCGAAACCTAAATTGTACTAATATTTATTTAAACTAAACATGAAGACACTAATTTGCAACATTATAACCCTATGGCTGCATGGCATATCAAGACTTTCAAGGCAACCACAAATGGATATGTACAGGGATTTGCGTAAGCATTGTTTCTGTCAAACTTGGTTGGCATGCTAAGCACTGAAATTTAGTGTCTGGTTCTGCCGGATCTTGCTGTGGCTGAACAATGCTATTTGGATCCATGAAGATTATGGAGATGAACTCTGCAACACCTGCAAAACAAATAAAAGCGCACCGGGGGTGATCGCCGGCAGGCTCCTCCGATGCTTAAGTCAGT
>JAOSBM010000009.1:12808287-12827726 GCA_027568955.1 Erythroxylum tenue | reverse complement strand
CACAGCCATCCAATTTAATAGGGCTAATGTGAATATAGGGACTGTCACTAAAGGCGTGAGGTTTATCTACTTCAGTTTGCTGCTTAACGTCTGACATGATGATAGAATGACTGAAGAATAGGCAGAGATCAAATTAAGAAGAAATCTAGAACCTGTTCAGAAGAACCCAAAAAAATCCACGTCGTCGGAAGTGACCGGAGATTAGCTGGTCGGAGTCGCAGAAGGCCGGAGATCGGATCTGGGCGAAAAAACACGTCGGACGGTGGCCGGAGACGGTGACACGAGCCCCACGCGCCGGTGAGTGAACAGTGTAACCGAAGCTTCAGGCGGCGCGTGACACCACGCGCGACGTTGGACGGCGGCAAAACTCCGGTGGCTGGCCGAACTTGGCCCTGGCATTCTTCTGGTGTGGGTGGTGTCGAGAGAGAAGGGGGAAAACGCAACCCCTTAGTTGGACAGAAAAGAAAAACCGTAGATGCAGGAGAAAGAAAACTCAATCTCCGAAATAGGCATCCAGCTCTGATACCATGAAGAATTTCATTCTCTAATAATCATTTACAAGGCATATACACAAGAATATATAGGAAAAACTACCCTAATTAAGGAAGAATAATAATGAAGGAATCCTAATTATACACATTCCTAATCTGTCAACATTCCAAATCTGTTAACAGGATCCTCAGATATGGTTAGCTTCCTAGTTCAGTGGGATTAGGAGATTTGTTTCCTAATCTATGTTGTACTCTTTGTGTATATATATCCTATTAAGTGTCAATAAAGAAGAACCTTGAAACCCTAAATTATGATACGGAGCTTTAGGCTCGAATTTTTCTGGGGAAAAATAAAGAGGGGGTTGAGCCTTCATTGTTGTTCTCTTCTTCTTCTTTCTTCAAAATCCTTTTCCTTTGTTCCTACGTCAGCCTTCATCGCTGATTAGAGCCTTCATTGCTGTTTTATTCTTCTTTCTTTGAAATCCTTTTTCCTTTGTTCCTGAGTCAACCTTCATCACTGATTAGTTTTGGTAAATAGTTGACTGCACATAGAAGTGAAGAACAATGACAGAAACCAAAGAGAGTGGTTCAATAATTGTGGCATCATCAGATGAAGTAACCAAGACTCAATCTTCGGTAGAGTTATAGATCATTCAAACTGAATACAAATTGGATGGAAAAAATTATCTCAAGTAGTCACAACTTGTTCGAACTATTTTGAAAGGCAAAGGAAAGATCAGTCACTTGTTAGGAACTGCACCAGGGCCAGAAGATCCAGGTTTTGAGGCATGGGATGAGGATGACTAGTTGATCATGGCATGGCTTTGGAATTCAATGATGCCTGAAATAAGTGATACGGTAATGTTCATGGCTACAGCCAAAGATATTTGGGATGCAATTCAACAGACATACTCAAAAGCTAGGGATGCGACTCAAGTGTATGAATTGAAAGTCAAGACTGTTGCCTCTAAACAAGAGAACAAATCTGTGACGGAATATGCCAACCAGCTGAAGTCATTATGGCAAGAACTTGATCATTATCGAGTGATTCAGACCAAGTGTCCAGATGATGCTGCTATACTAAAGGAGTTCATTGAATAGGATAGAGTTTATGACTTTCTGGTTGGATTAAATTCCGAGTTTGATCAAATAAGGATCCAAATACTCGGAAAGCAGAAAGTTCTATGCTTTAATGAGGTAGTGGCTATTATTCGGAATGAAGAAAGTAGGAGGAATTTAATGCTTAATTCTCAACCTTCTGATGGTTCAGCTATGGTAGCTAGGAGTGAAAAGTAGGCTAGGAAAAGATTTGATGCAGAAACCAAAAAAGGGGGTCAATCTAAGTCCCAAAACTGTGATGACCTGTGGTGTAGATACTGCAAAAAGCCACGCCATACGAGGGAGAACTGCTGGAAGTTGCATGGAAAGCCTCCTAGCAATGAATGGGGACAGAAAGGATATCAACCTAGGGGTAATGGACAAGCGCAGGTTGCTACAAGTACATCCCAACAGGAAGACAGACAAGACACAAAGGGCTTTAACCAAGATGAAGTGGAAAAGATGAGAGCATTTGTTAACAACACAGAGAAATCTGCAGGTACATTCACCTTTGTGCATTCAGGTATGTGTTCTGGTTCAGCTAGATTAAATGTTTCAAATAAGGCTTTTTAGCAATCTTGGATTATGGATTCAGGAGCCACTGACCACATGCTTATTCATCCAAACACTTTACTACCTATTCACCTTGCCCAAGCAATAAGAAGATAACCACAGCAGATGGATCCTTAGCAACTGTAGCTGGCATAGGAGATGTCAAAATAAACCCATACATAACATTGAGAAATGTTCTCCATGTCCCTAAGCTAGCCACAAATTTAATATTTGTGCAGAAACTCACATTTGATTTACTTTGTCATATTACATTTCACTCAAGTCATTGCTTATTTCAGGAGAGGGATTCGGGGAAGATGATTGGAAGTGCTAGAGAACGGGATGGCCTCTACTATCTTGAGGAAACAAACGGATCAAACATATCCAGGAGCAGATCACCCTACTCATTCTTGTCTGAATCAGTGTTGACAAATAAAGAAAAAATCTTCTTACATCATCGTAGGTTAGGTCATCCATTGTTTAGGATTAACAGACTCATCCTAACACCCACTCATCTCATTAACAGACTACCCTCTAGGGTCCTAGGATTCAAAAGTCCAATGGAGATACTCTCTTCATTCTACCCACATATATCTACTACAAACAATCTTGTACCTCGCATTTTTGGGTGTGTGTCCTTTGTTCATATTCACAGCCAAGACCATGGGAAATTGGATCCTAGAGCACTGAAGTGTATCTTTGTAGAGTATTCATCAACTCAAAAAGGGTACAAGTGCTATCATCCTCCTTCCAAGAAATTTCATGTGTCTCGAGATGTCACCTTTAATGAACAAGAAGCCTATTTTGTCCAACCTTATCTTCAGGGGGAGAATCTCAAGGAAGATAAGGAGTTCTTTCTTGGAGTGTTGGAAAATGATCCTTTACTCATATCTAAACCCAATCAAATCAGTCAAATACCTTTAGTTCAACCAAAATCTACTGAAACTGAAACCAAACCCATACTTGAACCTAAATCTGCTTCTGGAGATGTGCGATTTGGCAAAAATCTGGTGTACTCAAGGTGGAAAGAGGTTAATCCAAAATCTATGCATGTACAAGAATTCGAAATCTATGCATATACAAGAATCTTACCAACATTTAAAGCCTTTCTTGTAAACCTCAATATCACAACCATTCCTACAACCTTATCTGAGGCATTGTCTAATGGAAAACAAGCCATGGATATGGAGATGGAGGCACTAAGAAAGAATAAAACCTAGAGTTTGGTGAAATTGCCAGCTAGAAAAAGGCCGGTGGGATGCAAATGGGTGTATACGGTAAAATATAGGGCTGATGGGTCAATTGAAAGGTACAAGGCAAGATTAGTAGCCAAAGGATACACTCAGACTTATGGGATTGATTATCTAGAGACATTTGCTCCTATGGCTAAGATGAATACATTTAGAGTAATTTTATCTCTAGCAGCAAACCGTGGTTGGTAACTACAACAATTTGATGTAAAGAATGCATTTCTGTATGGAGATTTACATGGAGGTCCCACCGGGTATGAAGCAAAAGTGGCCACCAATACTATATATAATCTAAATAAAGCTTTGTATGGATTGAAACAATCCCCTCGAACTTGGTTTGGCAGATTTGCAAGGGTCATGTTATCTATAGGATATAAGCAAAGTCAAGGAGATCACACCTTGTTCATTAAGCATTCAGCCACAGAGAAAGTAACAGTATTACTAGTCTATGTAGATGACATCATACTCACAGGAGATGATGAGATAGAGCAGCAGATCTTGAGTAATTGTTTAGCTAAGGAGTTTGAGATTTAAGACCTTGGCAAGGTTAAAGTATTTCCTTGGAATTGAAGTAGCACACTCCATGAGAGGAATTTTTATATCCCAACAGAAGTATGTTACTGATTTACTTAAAGAGACAGGGACACTGCATGTAAACCCACAAATACACCTATGGAGCCGAACCTTAAACTGAGAAAAGCAGAGGAAGATGTTCCAGTCAATAGGGAAATGTATCAACAAATTGTAGGACGACTAATCTACTTGGCTCATACCAGACCTGATATAGCCTATGCGGTAAGCATGGTAAGTCAGTTTGTGAATAGTCCTAAAGAAGTTTACTTACAGGCAGCACCTAGAATTTTGCAATACCTTAAGGAAACTCCAGGAAGAGGGATTTTGTTCAAAAGAAATGGAGATATGACACTTGAAGCATATACCAATGTTGACTATGCAGGATTAGTAGTGGATAGAGGATCTATGTCGAGTTACTGTACCTTTCTTGGAGGGAATCTGATCACATGGAGAAGTAAGAAACAGGGGGTAGTAGCACGATCTAGTGCAAAGGCAAAATTTCGTGCTATGGCACAAGGTATATGTGAATTGCTTTGGGTGAAAATCATTCTAGAAGACTTCCAGATTAAGGGGATGTGTTATGGACGCGTTCGTGGGTCAATCCTACAAGCGGAAGGAGCGTTGAAGCCTTGCTGATTTGGAAGTTATTTAGTTAGATTTTATTTCAATAAAAGGCCTTGCCGATTTAGAACTTATCTAGTTAGATTTTATTTCAATAAAAGATCAATTGTGATCTGGCAATTGATATTACAAAATAGGAATTACTTATTCTAGAAACTTACTATGATAGGACTTCTATTGCTTGTAAAACGTGCCTATTTGTGGCTTTACGGAGGAATAGAAAGTAACAAGAAAAATTATCCCAATTGAGATTTGAGTTCTCTCTAATGAATTCAGAGGTTTCGGGTTCCCTTTGACGAGCCGAATTAGTTATCAAAATAGGTCGACGCAAGAATTCGAGTAAAGGCAAGAACAAAGATTATTTGCTTGATTTCGATTTTTGTGTCAATCGCCCTGTGACACGATCCATGAGTCGGGAACGTAACAGGATGCTCCTATGAAACTTTACTGTGATAATAAATCAGCAATAAGCATGCAACACAACCCAGTTCAGCATGATAGGACTAAGCACATTGAGGTGGATAAACATTTCATCAAGGAGAAGTTAGACAGTGGTTTGATATGCACTCCGTATCTGCCAACATAGGGGCAATTTGCTGACATTCTCACTAAAAGGTTAAGTAGCTCAATATTTGAGAACATTGTATCCAAGCTGGGAATGGAAAATTCCCATTCAGCAGCTTGAGGGGGAGTGTGAGAATCTATTCTAATAAGTATAGATACTGTATTAGATAAATATCAAATATAGGAAATAAATATCAGATATAGGATATGTATTAGGATCCCCAAAGATAAGGGATCCTCAGATATGGTTAGCTTCCTAGTTCAGTGGGATTAGGAGATTTGTTTCCTAATCCATATACTCTTTGTGTATATATATCCTATTAAGTGTCAATAAAGAAGAACCTTGAAACCCTAAATTCTGATAGAACACAATACAGATATATCCCAAATTTGTGGTTGGCTCTATAGCTAGTAACCTATCTATGAACATAAAGAATTAGTGCTAGTTCGAATCACTACCATGCTATCATGAGAAACAAAATCCCAATGCTCAGCCAGGCTGACTCAAGTTTTAAATGAAAAGAAAATGACACAGAGCAGTGTACATACCATTCATGATGACAAGAATGTAGAATCCCAAATGCTTGCTTCCAATTTAAATTCCGCGGGTATCCCATCACAAATATAACCAGGATGCTGAGGTCTTGGAAATCTACAAGTTCGATCCGTCATGCAAGAATCTGTTTCATCAGTCATCTATGGCGGACATCTTCAGCACTATTTCAGCGCGCACCAGCACTATCTCGACTCCTAAAACCTTTTCCTAGTAAAGAGAAAAGTCTTAAAAACTGTGTCTAAAATTCACAGGAAATATGTTATTATAGGAAGGGATTAAACATCATATATCCCAAGAAGCTTATAAATGATGCTGCAAACAAGAGCAACGATATTATGCGAGAATTTGGACCAAAATCAGAAATTGTCAGCACAGGACCTAAGTTAAGTAAGGACCCAAACCTACTTCGGCTGTAAAATAAAAACTGCATATAATGCCCTTTCGAAGTCCCTACTGCTCCTATTCTTCCATTAGCAACAAGAAAGGTGCTAAATTGGGGTAAGCTTTCAAAAAACAAAGAACAATGGCAGATGGGGTAGAGAGAGTTTGAATTCATTGAAAAGATAGTTGTCTAACGTAATAAAGCAAACAGCCAAAGAGCAAGCGTCTGTGATTGATGAAAATCAAACGAAAACAGCATCAAATAAACACAGGGCTCCCTTATAAAACCAAATCTGCCATCAATACATAATATTTTAAAAAGAAGACAAAATTAGGGGGAAAAGAACGATAACCTGAAAACCCTTGCTAAGGAACACTTGCCTCTTATATGTAGTGGCCTCTGTCATTTGTTTTTTTGGATTACTTTCAGGCTGTAGAATTCTGTCGTTCGGTTACAAAAGATACACAAACAAATCGGGAAAAGCAGGCATTAATTCACGGAAGCAACTATTAATAATGATGTATCAAATCCCCAACGTTTCAAGAAACGCTACATATATATTAAAAATTAGAGCTTGAAAAAGAAAAAACATATCAGATCTCATTTCATGTTTTTCCCCTAATGGGCTCACATGCACCCAGCAACTCGCTAAAGACAACTGAATTTACAAAACTATCCTGAAAACTCCCTAATTTTTCCTCCTCGCTTTCATCATTTCTTTCCCTTCTTAGCCGTTGCCTTCTTCGCTGGCGACTTTACGCTCTTAGGCTTCACGCTTTTTGCCGGAGCTTTCTTTGCTACACCCTTTCTCGGAGTTGTCTTTGGCACCGGCGCCTTCTTCCCCGGAGAAGTCCTAGTCGACGTCCTCGCAGCCTTGGCAGGTCTCTCCTTGGCCTTCGGCTTCGCCGGAGCTGCCTTGGACTTAGCTGCTGCCTTGGGCTTTGCCGGAGCAGCCTTTGGTTTTGGTTTAGCAGCAGGTTTCGGCTTTGTAGCAGCCTTAGGCTTTGCAACTGCTTTAGAGCTCTTGCTCGGGGCTTTAACAGTTGTCTTCGTCGACTTGGCCTCTTTCTTCTTGACAGCGGCCTTAGGCTTAGGCTTAGGCTTAGGCTTCGCTGCAGTGGTAGGTTTCTTCTTCGGCTTGGCCGGAGCAGCAGCGGCCGGCTTGGGCGTCGACTTCGGTGGAAGCTTAAATGAGCCCTTAACCTTGGTTAGCTTTCCAGATGCTACATGCTTCTTCAAATGGTAGAGCACGAGCTTCCTAAAGGTTGGAGGTAAATGCTTGTGGTGCTTCTCTTCAATGAACTTGGTAATCGCGTACTGACTCGATCCAGTCTTCTCCTTCAAAGTGACAATCGCATCCTTGATCATCTGCAACAACACAGCAAACCCGATCAATCAAATCAAAACCAAACAGTACCATAATCTATAGTAAATAGTTTAAAGAGACATACCTCTTCGTAGGTAGGATGAGAAGGTGCACTACGGCCACGTAGCTTCTTAGGCGCAGCTTCTTTCTTGGCTTTAGGTTCCTTGGGGGTTTTCTTGGCTCTTCCGGCCTTGGTCGACGGCTTGTCATCGGCCGGCTTCTCTTCGACTGGCTCCGGATTGGCTTCGACCGCCACAATTGGATCCTCGGTGGCCATTATCAAGGAAATGAAGAAAAGTTGACGATTAGGGTTAGGGTCACGATTGAGGAATGAAATTGATATAAAAAAAATAAGGGATTTGGATCTTGAGATCGGAATGTAAGCTGATAAGATTTGTTTGGGTGTGGAAATGAGTTAAAAGGCTTAACATTTATATAGTCAAGAGTTTACGAGTGGGTATCCGAAAGTTGATTCGTGATTGGTTGAGAGGGCTCTCACGCGGATCGCTGGCTCTTTGAAGTTTAAATACTGGCCATTGGATGAGGGCATTATCTACGGTAGAGCAATGGGGGTGAGGCAGATGTGGATGGGTGGAACATGTCGTTTGGGTGTGTTTTTTAGGTCAATTGATTTGGGTATAACTTGAGCTGTGGTTGTTGGATTTAATTGAGGTTTTCTTCATTCTGTAGGTTATTATGTAAGCTTTGTAATGAGTGGTTAATCAAGTTGTGGAGATGAAGAATCTGGGAGAAATTTTACTTGAAAGCCATAGAGGTCAAAACTAGGGTTAATTCTAATCTTGTCCGGGTTCTCTTAGATTTGAGGAAAATCCTGAGTCTAAATTCTGGAATTTTTCGTCTCATCTTATAGAAGATTAACAAAGGAACATATTGATCCAAGAATCGTGAAAATCCAGTGAGATTTGGATGCTAAACCATTGACTGAAATGGCACTGAAGTTGAACAAGTCTTAAGTGCTCATATACTGCATTTTCAAATAAGCATTCTGTGGCTTCTTTCCAAAATCAAATATAACATAATTCTTGCAGACATTTTCAGTGGGAATTCAAGTTTAACATATGACTATAAAGTTGTAACAGATTGAATCCAATGATCTAACATTTTAAGTGTTATTATGAAAGGTTTCTTAAATAGATGCTGCATATGTAAGCATAGTGTTCATAATCATATTAATGTCACTCTATGTCAATCAAAACATGTAATAGCCTCAAACTAATGTTTATGAATATGAATTGACCTCCGTTAATACAAATTTCTTGTGGTTAATGCCTTGAATAGTTAATCATCTATTTGCAATCTATATTTTATTATTCTTGTTGTCTTTCATTTCATACAGTAAAAGGCATTATACATTCAAATGACATTTAATATGAAGTGGCATTTCTCTCCTCTTCTCTTTATCAAATTTTGTTTTAAAATTTTGAAACTACTATCAAATTACATACATATTGAAAGAATTTATAATGCTTTTAATTACATGAAGGTTTTATTTTTTTAACTTTGGTTGAAGATGTATGTGATATCAACCCAAGATTGTTGTTTGATATATTGTGCTACATATATTTTTGGATCGAGTAACTCTATTCAGGTAAAAGTTCCATGCCAACTCAATTAGGGAACAATTGATAACTTGTAGTGACCTGAGTGAAACTTTCACTCAAATTAAAAAGGTGAGGAGCTATAAATTAGTAGAAAGTTACATATATATCTTGATGTGCCTTGTAATTTACCAGAAAAAGGACATATAACAAATTAAAACTTCATTTATTATGAAAGAATGGCAAAAAATTGTAAATTTAATAATGTCGTTTTTCGTAAAATATACTTTAGATTATAACGTTTCGAAGTATTCAAAATAAATCATAATGTTTAATATTTAGTTTCAACTTTGAGTGGATAGAAATTTTGGCAAAGATATATCTCCATCCATTACATCCCACGTTAGTGATAATGTGTCATACGTTTATTGTTTTTAGTAGACATGTGGATCTCACTATACCACATGACAAAACAAGTTTCACATGTATAATTAAATTAAAACTAGTTTTAGTATAATTTTTGTTAATTCTATTTAAGTTTAATAAACCCTAATTAAACTTTAAAAAACATGATTGAACCTAAATAATATGACTTTATCCTAATTAAACTCTTTTAATAAAAACACTAATAAACGTCAAGGATCATCATCATTGATGATGTTCCCAATGCATCCTAACTTGATGAAGATATCCTTGACCTCCTGATTAATGAAAAGTGAATAGTAGGGATGTAACTAATTAAAATGTTGAATCTCAAGTTAGTAGCAATTCTTTTATATTAAAAACTATAAATAAGTAAGATAGTTAAATATATTTTGTCATTGAATATGTTTAAACACTTTTTCTTTTTTACTATAAAGAGCAAAGATCTAATTGTTCTGTTGCATCAACTAAAATCATTTTACAAACAAATGTGATGAGAAAAGTTTTTATTATCATAAAAGCAATCAAGGTCTGAACAAATCGATATTAGAAAATTAGTTCATTTACTCATACTCAGTAATTGCAGCTCATCATTGTTTTTATACAAACTCAGTCCAGTAACTAACTAACTGAATAACTACTATACAACTAACTCTTTTACACGTAGAAAGAATAAATATATTAGTATATATTTATTATCTCCCCTCAAGTTGGAGTTTGATGTATATCATGCAAGTCAAACTTGGAAAGAAACTGCTAAAATAGAGGAGCAGCTAAAGATTTAGTAAGCAAATTTGCATCCTAAAATATGGAAGGAAGATGTCGTGGAATAATCAACCCCTGTTTGTATTTGTCACGGACAAGATGACAATCAATTTCTAAATTATTAGTGTGTTCATGAAAAACAGGATTTGAAGTGATATGGATGGAAACTTGATTATCACACCATAAAGAGATTGGTAACTGAACTAAAATCTGGAAATCTTGCAACAGATAAAGAACCCACTGCAACTCACAAACTGTGGCACCCATGCTTCGATATTCTACTTCTGTCGGGGAACGAGAAATAGTAGTTTGCTTCTTAGTTTTCCATGAGATTGGGGAACCACCAAGAAAAATGCAGAAACTAGTGAGAGAACGTATAGTATTAAGACATAAGGCTCAATCAGCGTCACAAAAGGCTTCAACTTCGAAAGAGTTACAAGAAGAGAAAAACAGCCCTTTTGAATGAGAAAATTTAGTATAATGTAATACATGCATAGCTGCATCCCAATGTGATGATCGAGGAGCTTGAACAAACCGACTAAGTTGTTGAACTGCATAGGAAAGATCTGGACAAGAAAATTGCAAATATAACAATTTGCCCACCAAACATCTATAGGACTTGGGATCAGTTAATAATTCACCACTGTTGGCACTAAATTTATACCCCTTTGGTAACGATGTAGCTGCAGACTTGGAACCCAATAAATCGACATCATCGAGAATATCCAAAGCATATTTACATTGATTGACAGAAATCCCTTCCGTAGATCTGACTATCTCCAATCCTAACAAATACGTGGCATGACCGAAATCCTTGCTAGTAAATTGATCGTGCAAAAATTGTTTCACCTTTTGCATCTCCAATTCGGAAGAGCCTGTGAGAAGAACATTATCAACATATACAATTAGGCTGAGGAAATAAGATTTGGTTTTCTAGATAAATAAAAAAATGACCATTGGAAGATTGAATGAACCCAATAGTTTACAATTTTGTCGTAAGCTCATGACTTCATTGTCGTGATGCTTGTTTTGGGTCATATAAAGATCGAAGCAATTTACAAACTTGATGTTTTTTAGCTTTAGCATACCCTTCAGGAGGAATCATATATAGTTCTTCATCCAGATATCCATGAATAAAGCCATTATTTATATCTAGTTGATGAAGTGGCGATGAGTGAGCTGCTACAATCGCCAAGAACAATCAAACAATGACTACCTTTATAACTGGTGAGAAGCTGTCACAAAATCAACTCCTTCAATCTGATTAAATCTGTTAGCTACTAACCTAGCTTTATATCTGTCAATTGTGTCATTTGGTTTGAGTTTTATTTTATGTACCCACTTTGAACCGATGGCCTTTTTACTTGGTAGTAACTCTGACAACTCCCATGTCTTGTTGTCCTCAAGTGCCTTTAACTCCACATCTATCAACTCCCATGTCTTGTTGTCCTCAAGTGTCTTTAACTCCACATTCATCGCATCAATCAATTCCTTTTTTAGTCTAGCTTGATTAAAAGAAAATGTCTCTTAAAGATTAGACATTGTAACTAAAAAAGATATGTGTGATGTAGAAAGAGCAGGTGAGTGATAATAAGGAAATGTATTTATTGTAAGGTTTTTGCAGGTAATGGATGAAGGAACAAATTGAACATTAGTTGAAACAAAATCATTCAACCATGCAAGTGGTTTTGAGCTCTGTCACTTATCCATAAATATGACTGTTCTTGGATCATTATTGGTGATTCATTTACTGATGGAGGTGTCTCCGAAGGAGGCAAAGAAGTAATAGGTGGTGGAAAATCAGTGGAATGAACATAAGGACTAGGAATATGAGAGTCAAGGAAATCAAAACATTTGGGTAAAGGAGTAGAGTCTGAAAGTTCTTGTAACTTATGATAAGAAAAAATATGTTCATGAAATCGAACATCTCTAGAAACAAGAACTTTATGGTTTTGGATTTCATAAAGTTTATATGCTTTTTATCCATTACTATATCCTATAAAAACACATTTCTATGCCCTTGTTCATTTTTGTAGTGTTGGTGTTTGCAGCAAAAGAAAGGCATATAAAACTTCTAAGGTGATCATAAGATGGTGGTTTCTGGAGAAGAATTTCATATGGTGTTTTCCAAACAAAGTCTAATAGATGTAAACGATTGATTAGGAAAGTGGCAGTAAGTATAGAATCTCCCTAAAACTTACTTGGCAATTTGGATTAAAACATCAAAGCTCTTGCTACTTGTAGCAAATGTTTATGATTTCTTTCTACCACCCCATTCTATTGAGGGGTATGAACACAAGATCATTGATGAATTAACTCCATTATTGGTGAATAGTAAGAAACAATCTTGATTCAAAAACTCTAAACCATTATCACTTCAGATAGTTGTACTTTGAGATTGAATTGGTTTTGGGTCATTTGAAAGAAAGATTGAAGAATGGAAGGCATTTGAGATTTGTATTTTAGCATAAATGTCCATGTACATCTGCTAAGAAAAAGTTGGAACCACTGATGTTTTAATTATGATGAGGACCCCATAAATCTACATAAATGAGTTCAAAACATCTGGTTGTATGCGTATCACTATTGGGAAAAGAATGTTGTTGCTTTTTTGCCATAGGACGAATATCACAAATATTTGGGTATTCAAAATGAATCTTATTCATGGAACAAATGTGAGTGGGTACAATGTTTAAAGGATGTCCAAGTCTATTGTGCCACACTACTCCATCCACTATAGAAACTTGATTGATAAAGGAACAAGAAAAATAGTTGGTTTTTGCAATGTAAGAATTTATGATATGCTGATCAAAAGAAGAATGATCGAGTATGTATAATCTGCCTATTGTTCTTCCAATAGCTAGTATGTTATCAGTCTTTAGGTCCTATAAAAGACAACAAAAGGGATAAAAGATGAATTTGATATATGTTGTGGTTGTTAACTTGTTAACAGATAACAAGTTAAAATGAAAAATGGGTACATGTAAAGCTTTGGTTAAGGTAAGTTTATCTGTTAAATGTATATCACCAATATGATGAACAAACTTAACAATCCCATCTGGTAGATAAATTGGGGTTGGTTGAACGATTGGGTTTATGGTTTTCATTTTTTTCACATCCATACATATGTAATTTGAAACTCTAGTGTCTATTATCTAAGATTCATTTCCAATTAATTCAAGGGAACTAAAAGAATGATATGTAATTGTACCTACAAATTCTTCAAAATGTGCAAAATTCACATTGTTTCCTCTATTTATGCTAGACGTTGTTTTTCCTTTCATTAATCTTTCTATAAATCAAGCTAGAAATGTTCATCGACCAGTCATTTGTTCTCTATGAATTGACTTTGTATGCAATTCTTCTATTTACCCTATTTCTACCATACTTGCCAGGTTTTTCTTTGATGTTTTCTATTTTTGATCTTTTAACTCCTTATACCAATCTAGATAGCCATAGATTTTGAAACAATTGTCTTTAGTATGTCCTTTCATTTTACAAAAATCGCACTTTAATTCAAATTTGTCTATTATATCCCTTCATTTATAATTCCCTTTCCCTCCTTTATCGGTCTTGTTCATTTGTCCTCTAGCAAACATGGAACTATTATTGTTGGGTTCAGTTATAACCGTATGAATTTCCTACTATCTCTCCATCATCAGAATAATTGATTATGCTTTGTCAATTCTTGGTAATGGATCCATCACCAAAACATGATTCTTAACCTGGTCATAACTTTCATTTAATCCCATTAAAAATTGTATCATCTTATGACCTGAATTTATCTCCTCCATTTTCTTTCCAATTCCACATGTACATTGATTACATGAACACTTTGGCATCGATAACAAACAGCTTAACTCATCCTAAAGCTTCTTCAATCTCTTCCCTAATTCCTTCCAAAGCTCAAAAGCACTTGAATCATAAAAATAAGCATCAACGATCTCTTTAGAAATTGAATTCAGTATCCATGATGTAACCATACTATAAACCCTACACCATGAATCGTAAACTAATGAATTTTCATATGGTATTTTGTATCTACCATCTATGAATCCTAACTTCATTTTTGCCTTGAGAGTTAGCTTCATAACACCACTCCATGAAAGGTAATTATTACCTATTAAAGGAGATGTTACTAACGCCATTCCAAGATGATCAGATCCTTGTAACATTAACAAATCGTTCATATTATGAGTAACAAAATCCTCTGTTCTCAAACCAAAATCGTCCTCCTCCATACCTTGATGAAGACGTTTAACAAAGACTGAACGAAAACTACTAGCACACTTCAAGAACTTTGGCTCAAATATCATGAACAAATCGATATCAGAAAATTAGTTCATTTACTCATACTCACTAACTGCAACTCATCACTGTTTTTATACAAACTCAATCCAGTAATTGACTAACTGAATAGCTACTACACAACTAACTCTCTTACACGTGGAAAGAATAAATATATTAGTATATATTTATTTGTTCAAAGTCTTAAAAATGAATGGAATTGAATCAATGACACTATATCCTAAGCCTAAAACAAGTTTTTGATAATATATATTTCATGTTTGTTTCCCCAATATTTGTCATCTCTATTTTAGCAAGCTATCATTCACCATATTTTCTATTTGTTTATTGAGTTTTTTTATAGTTACTTAGGTGGAAGATGAATTATTGATTTTTATATGTAGTTAGCCAATTTTGATATAATTAGAATTAGAATTAGTCATAACTTTAGCGAGCCATTGCACAATAGCCTTTATAGTGGCATTCTATAACTACTTGATGGGGACATGTCAGAGTCGAGTTGCGAGCTAGTACATGCCCGGGACATCATTAGAGATGATGATCTTTAGCATTTATTAGGTATTTTAATTAAAAGTCTTTAATTAGGGTAAAGTCATATTATTTAAGTTTAATCAATTTATAAGGTCCAATTGGGGCTTATTAAAATTAAACATAATTTAAAAATATATATTAAAACTAATTAAATTTTCTATGCATATAGGTCCTACTCTACTATGTGTCATACATATGACATAATGAGACCCACGTATCATAAAAATAATAAATTTGTGTTACATAGCATATAATAGAGGGAGACATAATTTCTTTAAAAATTTCTACCTATGTAGGGCTTAAATTAAACATTTTGCAAATATTAGGGTCCATATTGAATGATTTGATAAATTAAGGTCTAACATACATTTTAATAAAATTGTTACTATTTGCCTGAAAGAACACATGTTGTTAAAAACCAATCTTAGTCATCCATTTATAGTTGAGGTAAGTATCAAGCTTGGACTATATCGAAGAGGATAAACAATATGAGCTTATGACCGGTTGAAGAATGTGACTAAATTTCAAAACTTGTATTCTAGGACAACATCAATTTGATATTTTTAGAATCTAATAGGACTAATAAACTAAAATTTGCAAATTAAAGCATCTCTCATTAGCAAATGAACAAAGTTATCACTTTTGCAAACTAAAGTAAGAGTAGCAAAATAAACTAAGTTAAATGGCAATAAGCGATCCTTCTTTTAGGTATGCTCAATTGTAAACATGATATCTTTGAATAGAATCAAAAATCAAACACATTAAACTTGACATGCTCACTAATTTTATTTGATTTTACTATTAGTAAACTTGACTTTGATATGTGAAAGGCAAAAGTGTTGCTAGATTTTGCAACCAGATCCACTCCAATTACAATAGAAAATTTGACTTATGAAGTAGTCTTTGAATATCCCAAAGCTAATGCAAATGTTGTTTTCCCACCTCTACTATACCCAACAAGAGCGATCTTATCCAGATTTGCTCTTGTATTTTCTGGAATAATAAACTTTAGGGCTAGGGCATCTGATTTGCCATTGTTGCTACATATTATAAGATTTGAACCTAAATATTAAGTGATTAAGATCATTTGCAAAGATTAAATGGAATTCTTATTTTTTAAAATAGGTTAATGAGTTACAAATATAATAATCAACAAGAAGGTAGAATTAATGGTGACAACTTCATACAATAAGAAACGTTGGTATAAATACACAATGGGAGATCTTAAATTGATCACTCTTCCTCTCTCTCGCATACATAAACACAAAGAAGAAAGAGCCATTCGTACAAAATGAAAATGACATCATTTTCATATTCTTGATTGGCTTGTAGGTGAAGTAGTCCACTCTGACTTATTCACATGTTCATTTAATCCTGCAGCTTAAACCAAACTAATTGCATACTTGGTTATTATTTTACACCTAAATTATGGAGTTTGCATTACTTAATTATCTTATTATTGTTCTTTTTCAATCATTTTATCTAATTAATACTCTCTATATGTTAAAGGATTTGATACTACCCAGTGGATCAGAAGAATTGGAATACGCAACAAAGGTGGTGAATTGGTTACCCTAGTGCCTAAAGTTTATTCTACTAGAAAATATGGAAACAAACTTGAAGAAGATCGGAAAGAAAATAGAAAGAGAAGATTATGTCCCTAACTCTTTTAATAAATACACACAAAAAGAGAGAGAAAGGAGGGTGGAGGGAGAAAAAAATATTATTTTTAAATTATTTGGATCTCATTTGCCACATAAGGTGAGGTTCTCACAAAAAATATCACCTAATTTTTTTTAATGAAACACTAATGGAAAAGTTAAGTTAGGTCTAAATTAAATGTTTATGGAATGTTAGGGTTCTTTTTAAACGTGCTGAAACATTTGAGTTTAATTAAAATTTAGTGAAAATATTAGGGTATAATTTGAACCTTTTGTCATATGTGAAATGACAAATATTGATTTATTTGCTATATTATGTAAAAGCTCATGAAATTTTTATACAGTTCATGTAAAAGACATGCTAATACAATCATACACATAACGAATTATGTTAATTTTTAAATTTTTCAATGTTACATTAATTTGTTATATGTCTTCAATTAATATCAGCACCAAATAGATAAAATTTAGAAAATAGAAAGAAAAATTTAAGATTCTAGGTAAAAGATTCATTTATTTCTTACTACTAATTCCAAACAATTGTGTTCTTGAAGGTTGTACACAAATCTTAATTTAAAATGATAAAAAGAAGAAACAAAAATTTTAGAATATGAATTATAAAAATAATTTTAACATGTTTAGAATATTAAATAAAATATATTTGATTCATAAATTGACGCAAATTCTTCCAATAATCCTTTGTATAAATTCATATGGTCTATTATAAGGATTAAAACCAAAAGGATTTAAAATTATAAGAATATGAAGCATGATCTTGTAGTTGATAAAGCTTTAAGAGGAGCAATATATTTAAAGGAAGATACTCAATGTGATCCAAACTAAAAAAAAGGGGATTTTTAGCAAATAGGAGCTACGTGGGACTTCATTTCATATGTTTATATTTATATTTAAGATTTTTAAGACTTAATTGCCTAATAAAATGGACTGGACTTTAAGGGTTTCATAAGTAGAATTATTATTAGTTTATTTAAATTATATATATCTTCAATTTTAACTATATTTAAAAATATTCATATATATATATATATTGACATATATGATCTTAGAGATAAAAATTACTTTTTCACAAATGAGGTTCATGAGATGCAAATTCATTAATGTCTTGATTGCTCTTTACTCGAATCAAATATTACAGGTAAATTCCCTCTAAGTTGTAATATAAATTAATTTTGAATTAATTCTTCATTTTCTAGATTATCATTATTTTGATGAAGTCCCTCTTTTTATTTAGTGTAAGATAATATCTTTGATTACGAGTCTCGTATAAAGATAGTTTTTAGTATTTCACCTACTTTAAATTTAGTTACCTCTTTGTTACCTTATTCACTTATAAGAATATATTTTTAGTGTTATTCTCTCAGGCTTAGCTTCCCATATCTTTGATAGGAATCATGAATATAGATAACATAATCTCATGGCCTTAGGCTTGTCATATAATGCATTTTACTTTTTTGAATCTCATACAAAGTGTTTATAACTGATTTTATGAGCATGCAATTAAGTACATAAGTAGTCGTGGACAAGGCACCATCCAAATATGTGATAAGTAAATATGATCTTATCATTATAGACCAAATCATTTCTATAAGTAATCTATTTTTCTTCTTTTTGTAATGCTATTCTATTGTGGGGTTTATGTAATAGTTAATTACCTTTCTACTCCTTTTTCATTAGATATTATGTGAGATCCCACATTGGTTAGAGAGGAGAACGAAGTACGCCTTATAAGGATATGAATACCTCTCCCTTACAGACGCATTTCCCATGACCTAATGCACCAGATCCCATCGGGACTCTGAGGTTAAATGTGCTTGGGTGAGAGTAGTTCTAGGATGGGTGACCTCCTGAGAAGGCCTCAGGAAAAGTAAAATCGTGAGGGGTTGGTTGGGCCAAGGCCCAAAACGGACAATATCTGTAAGCGGTGATCTGGGATGTTACAAGTGGTATCAGAGCTGGTACCCGAACTGTTGTGCCAGCTAGGCTGGGCCCCAAAGAGAGTAGGGCCCTAAGGGGGTGGAGAGTGTGAGATCTTACATCAGTTGGAGAGGGGAACGAAGTACGCCTTATAAGAGTACGGATACCTCTCACTTACAGACGCATTTTCCATGGCTTAATGCACCGGATCCCATTGGAACTCCAAGGTTAAATGTACTTGGGTGAGAGTAGTTCTAGGATGAGTGACCTCCTAGGAAGGCCTCGAGAAAAGCAAAATCGTTAGGGGTTAGCTGGGCCAAGGCCTAAAGCGGACAATATCTGTACATATTATCTTGAACTTATTAAAAAAAGTATTATTGTCATGAGTAGGTTTTAATTGGTTCTCCACCAAATTTATGTACTTTATGAAACAATTTAAAGCATATGATTTCATAATGAGTATACTCACCTATAAAGGTGATAAAATATGCAACTTTGTGTCTTACCCTCACATTCATAGTACCACAGGTGTTTGAACAAATTAATTGCAATCAATTAGAAACTTATATTCCCTTTTTAAATGGCTTTCTTTCCTGTCTATTAGCAAAACAATGCTTATTGAAGTGAATCACACGTTAATACAAATGTTAATAACAATATGCAACAGCACAAGAAGGGGGGGTTGAATTGTGAAAACTTTTCGTTAATCCCTTTTTGCAAAAATTCTTTTCGTTTAAAAACAAAATATTTGTTTATATATGAACTACTGTATATCTTGCGTAATAACGAAATTGAGAAACACAG
>JAOSBM010000009.1:12749998-12763729 GCA_027568955.1 Erythroxylum tenue | reverse complement strand
ACATAAACGTTAATAACATAAACGTTAATAACGTTTATGTTTATTAACTCCCACAGATCCTCTTTAATACCATAACGTACATTCATAAATTTATGATAATTATTATTATACCAAAGAATGTTCCTTTGCTCTTTTAATGTTAACAACTTTCATTTCTCTGCTATAAAAACATACGTACATACACAACTCTTCTCTCTTTCTACAACATCTCACGCATTTGCTATGCTTTTCTTACCCATCACACACGCGTCTGCTTTGCTCATTACAACCCACATCTATATGTGGCATTGTGCTTCTTCTGTTTTTGTTTTTCCTCAACTCACGAAGACAGTTCTTACTTTACTCTTTGGAGTGCATTAGAGTTGGTAGAGAAGGCGTTAAACCCTCTCATTTAATTTTAAATAATTATGAATGGTTTTTATGATAAGAATAAAAGACAAAATAAAATAAATATTAAAGAAATTAATATAAAAGATAATTTTGATGATAATAATTTGATAATATTCTAATAATTTTTAGATTTTTATTTTAGCTTATACTCACACCCCTAAAAATAAAAGTTCAGAATTGTTTATAATTCATTCCAGTTTTGTTATCTTTATTTTATCTATTACCAGTAACCAAATAACTAAAAATTAAGAAATAAAAATTGCATTCTCATTCCTGCCTCTTACTGGTTACCAAAAATGGCTTTAGTTTTGCTTGAACTTGTATGTTACTGTCATCATGCCTTGTTGTGATTACTTGAAAAATGCAATTAGGAAAGAAAATGAAATGCCGTAAAACTAGTGGATTGGACTGATTAACGGGATTGAGGAAGAGGAAGTGGTCGATGCAATCTGTGAATTTATCCATTACCGAAAAGATCAACGGCTACGAGTTTAAATGCTTGATTTTGAATGAGATTAGAAACTGATAAGCTTCGTAGGGTCCAAATGATCGCTTCTCAGTCAAGTTGAAGCCCAAAAATTTGGATGAAGTTTTCTTAAATGTGAAGTGTTACAGTACCAATTCATTTAAAAATATTTCTTCGTTCACCTTTCTATAGGCTTCCAAGTTTGTACGACATGAAGATTAATCATAACGTAGATCAACGAGAATGTTTATATCAGCTTTTTATATATATCCGGCCCAGAAAAAGGATAAATGACTGAGTAGGATAGTTGAAATAATAATAAAAAATAATGAGTAAGATAATAAAGAGGAAGAGAAAAGATTTATGTGCCTCGGGACCTACTTGGTGGACAATAAAATTTTATATGTTATTCATATAAGTAGTAGGATAGAATACTCCGAGTTTTTCTTATATATAATTTAGATAGTTAATCACAATTAATTAAATGATCTTATCAAAATAGTTGTGATTGCACTAAGTAGAAATTATGTTGAGACGCGAGGTTTAATAATACGCAACTTTATTTTTAATTAATAGAGAAGTTATTTTTAAATTATCCACATAAATGAATGAAAATTTTAAAAAGTACAAATAAAAGTGCATTTGTAAAAATCAATTTATAGTTGACAAATTTATTAATGGTACAATTAATTAAATGATATAATTAAGGTAGTTTTGATTTAAGTAATTGTGATTATCAAAAGATGTTTCTAACATTCCCTTAGAAAATGGATGAACACGTTTATGAAAATTCGTCAAATTGATTGATGCTACAATTAATTAAATGATTTGATAAGGTAATCTTTTTAAAATATAATCAACAAATTAATTGGTGATACAATTAATTATCAAAAAATTATTTTAACACCCTCTTAAGAATCAAATTTTACTGCCAAAATTAAGGTATAATCACCAAATTGATTTGATTTGTTCAAAACAATTGTGAATATAAAAAAGTATCTTTCAAAATAAACATAGCTCAAGGTGTATTTGCAATCAAAGTATGATTCCGCCGGCACTGCGCTGGGCAAACGGCAACGTCCGCCAGACTCATCGGATAAAAAAACAGAGACTACAACTGATTTCTCCATTCGCCGCGAAGAGTTTCCCCATAGTCTATGGGGTAAGAACAAAGTCACTCCTTATGTTGAGGACATGGATATTACTCACTTGCCCAATCTGTGCGATGATGAAACTATGCGACTTAAGTATAGAGATGAGCATGAACTCTTGCCCTGTTACTCTTTCAAGAGTGATTTTCGAGACGAGCTAGAGAAATCCTTGAAGGGGTCAGTGATCGTCAAGGTTTTGGGTAAGTCGGTGGGGTTTTATTTTCTGTCGTCGAAAATCAATCAACTTTGGAAACCCAAAGGGAAAATCGAAATAGCTGATTTGGAAAACGATTTCTACATGATTAAATTTGAAAAGGACAAGGATAGACATTTTGCTTTGAGCAAAGGTCCCTGGATCATCCAAGGCCATTATCTCATGGTGCGAGAATGGTGTCCCAAATTCCATCCTTCGACTGCTGGTTTTGACACTGCCCTTGTTTGGATCCGGATTCCAGAACTTCCCATGGAGTACTACAATGCAACTGTGCTCGCAACTTTAGCGAGGTCTATAGGGCATCCAAAGAAACTAGATGGAAATACTTTTCATGCTAACAGAGGAAAATTTGCACGTATTTGTGTGGAAGTTGATCTTTGTAAACCATTAGTTCCGATGATTGAAATTGAGGAAGTAAAATATCGAGTAGTATACGAAGCTCTGCATAAAATATGTTTCCGTTGTGGGGTATATGGGCATGTCTCCGAAACATGCTCCACTATAAAGCCTAGTGATGAGTCTGGAGATTCTGTGGCTACGAAGAGTCCACCAGTTGAAGCTTCTAATCCGGAGGAAAGCTGGCCTATTCCTGGGGAATGGATGGTTGTCACAAGGAAAAACAGAGGGCCACAGACATCTATTCAGAAGGTGAGTTTGGGCACAAATGGCAATAGATTCCACGGACTTGCCAATGTGGAGGAAGAAGTACATGAGCTAGGAATGGGGAGTCAACCGGAAAGGAGAACGAATGGTTCTCAGCCAACATTCTTTATTGGCCAAGGCAATAAAGGAAATTTTCAAAGACGTGGGCACAAGAAACATATGAGTGCTACCTCGACAATGGATAACAAAACAAGATCGGAGACCAATACGGATTCAATTTTCACTTTTATGGATAAGAATGGTGATCCAAGCCATGGGAAGGCTCAAGAGGATTGTGGTGACAACCCCATAGAAACTGGTGTTCTGCCTTCTCATGTTGGAACTACATGTACTCCTGTCCCCGTACGAGAAAGTACTAGTAAGGGTCAAGCTAGTAATATGGGTGGTGTGTTCCATATTACTAGGCCCCCAAATCTTGATGGTGTTATAGAGGGGCCGTTGGGATCCAATAATTTTAATATTCAGTTGCACGATGTTGATCTCACTCTGGACATTGATGATAGCTCCATGGAAGCTAATGTTTTGGCTGAGCAGACCCATATGGTCATAGCTGATTAACTGTTCTCTGCTTCTATTTTCTCCCATCCATTAATGATTAATTTTAATATCTTAATGTGGAATATTAGGGGTGCTGGGAATAGAGTTGCTCGACGTCATGCGTGCGAATTCATAAAAGCCCATAGAGCGGATATGGTTATTTTAGTTTAGACAAAAGTTTCTTTCACTAATCAAAAGCGGCATTGGCAAAAAATGGGGTTTGATGGTTTTGCTATTCGGGATCCGAACGGTCGCTCTGGAGGTATATGGGTCTTCTGGAAATCTAGTTGTTGCAGCTTTGCAGATGTCACTTTATCGTCTCAAATGGTCTCTGGACATGTTGTTATGGCTGATGGGAATTCCTAGACTTTGTCGGCGGTCTATGCCAGCACTACTCCGAGTCTCCGAGACCAAATGTGGGATGATTTGCAGGAACGGCATGCGGGTAGAAACCTTCCTTGGCTACTCATGGGTGATTTTAATGATGTTCTTAGCAGGGAAGAGAAACAGGGTGGTTGTTTTTATGCGAACAGAGCTGCCAAGTTTAGTGACCATCTTCAAGGATGTCACCTAGTTGATCTTGGCTTTGTGGGCCAAAAGTTTACTTGGGTTCGACGTTCTTCCCCTCGCATTGCTGAGCGCCTTGATAGCGCAGTTGCTACTGTAGAATGGAGAATCTTGTTCCCTGAAGCTGTAATCTCCCATCTCCCTCGATTCTACTCTGACCATAATCCTATTCTTGCTCAGTTGGGTGGTCTTGAGGACGCTAGACGATCGAGAGGATTGCGGCCTTTTAGGTTTGAAGCAGCCTGGCTAACGGATCATCGTTTTCATCAGCTGATTAAGCATACTTGGGACCCGAATATTCCTCCCCATGAAGCTCTCGGGAGGACTGAGAAAGTTTGTATTAACTTTAATAAAAATATTTTTGGAAATATTTTTCACCGCAAACGGCAACTTAAAGCCGGACTGGATAGTGTCCAACAAAGACTTCAACATTTTGCTTCTTCTACTTTGCGAGAACTTGAGAAGAGGCTTTCTTTTGAATATAACCAAGTTCTTGCCCAAGAAGAAGTTCTTTGGTTTCAAAAAAGTAGAGAACAAAATCTCCTTTTTGGGGACAAAAACACCAGGTTTTTTCATGCTAAAACTGTGGTGCGCCGGAAACGGAATAAAATTGAGAAGTTAAAATTGACTGGTTCTGAGGATTGGTGTGCTGACCCTGGAGCTATTCGAAATGAGGTTTTTTCTTATTTCAAACACTTATTTACCAATTCTGAAGGGACCGGAGAGAGTCAAATTAGTCAGAACCACTTAACTTTGAGTACGCCAGCCATTGACTCGTTGTCCAAGCCAGTTCACCCTGCGGAGGTCTGGAAAGCTCTTAGCTCCATGGGAAGTTATAAATCTCCAGGTCCTGATGGCTTTCAACCTATATTCTTCAAACAATTTTGGGATACGGTGGGAGGTTCTATTATTTCCGTGATTCAAAAATCTTTTCTCATTGGTGATATTGATGGTCTCTCAACTGACACATTGATTACGTTAATTCCTAAAGAGGTGTCACCAGATTCTGTTAAGAAGTTCCGGCCTATCAGTCTGTGTAATGTTACTTATAAATTAGTGACAAAGATCATTGTTAATAGGCTACGATCATTTTTAAATGCTATTGTCCACCCTTTTCAGAGCAGTTTCATTCCAGGTAGAAGTACTATTGATAACATCTTGATGGCCAGGGAACTGATGTTTTCTATGAGGCGGTCTAAGAGTAGGGCTGGTTCAATGTTGATTAAAATCGATCTTGAAAAGGCCTACGATCGGATTAACTGGAATTTTTTAGAAGGTACGTTGGTTGATTTTGGCTTCCCAACTACAGTTATTTCACTTATTATGAATTGCATTAGGAAGACTTCACTCTCTATTCTTTGGAATGGCGAGCGCCTTCCCAGTTTTTGCCCAAAGAGAGGACTTCGACAAGGAGATCCCTTATCTCCTTATCTCTTTGTTTTGTGTATGGAGAAACTTGAGGCAATGATCAACCAACAAGTTGAAGACAAAAGTTGGGCGCCAGTAGCCTGTTGTCATGGGGGAGTTAAAATTTCTCACATGTTCTTCGCAGATGATGTTATCCTTTGTGCAAAAGCAACTAGTTCCCAAGCTCAACGAATTAATTTTGTGTTACTCAAATTTAGTGCTGCCTCAGGTATGAAGATTAATATGGAAAAATCCAAAGTTTATTTTTCTAATGGTGTTACTAGAGACATAAAGGATAGGGTGGAGAGTATTTTGGGCATTAAAGCCACTAATACCCTTGGCAAATACCTAGGATTTGATCTCGGTGATGGGAAGATGAGAAAAAGTAGTTTCAATGATTTGGTGACAAGAATGACAACAAAATTATCTGGGTGGAAGGCTAGCTTGCTGAATATGGCAGGGCGAGTTACTTTGGCAAAATCTACTCTTAATACGATGCCCAATTATTTGATGCAGGTTGCTTGGCTTCCGAGCCATGTTTGCAGTAACATAAATCGAGGAATAAAGAAGTTTGTTTGGAATAGCACTGATAGCCGACGTGGGATCCACTTAATCTCTTGGGATACTGTGACTAAACCGAAATCCATAGGTGGATTGGGTCTTCGCCAGAGTCGGGTGATGAACACTGCACTTCTTGGGAAGTTACTTTGGACTGCTCACGAACAACCTAATAAAAACTGGGTTTCTCTTATTTGTGATAAGTATGGTAAAGGACAAACCTTTCTTGAATGGGAAAAGAAGTCAAATTGCTCAAAGGTTTGGCTAGACATTATTAAAGTCCGAGATGAGCTCAGAAACGGTTACAAGTACAGAATTGGTCATGGATTTTCAGTGTCTATTTGGCATGATAATTGGTTGGGTCAAGGGCCTTTGATTAATCGGTTGGATCTAGTTGAGGAGGATGATTGGGACTTGATGATATCTGATATATTAGATGACACTGGTGCCTGGGATTTTCATCATCTTCGTACTGAAATTCCTGATGCAATTCGTCGTGAGTTTCCTCGGATCCATCAACCTACTACATTTGTGGGAGAGGATAAGCTCATTTGGGGCCTCTCTTCTTTTGGTCGGTATACTGTGAAATCTGGGTTTCGGTGGTTGGCGTTGACAGATGACGATGATAACCAAGAACAGTGGCAATGGATTTGGCATGTGTGTGGTCCAGAAAAGATTAAACTGTTATGTTGGCTGATTTGGCATAAGAGGGTTCATACCCAACCATGGAGGTTTCAGATCGGTTTGTCTTCCACTGAGGGGTGTAAACGATGCGATATGGGATCTGAAACAATTTTTCATCTGTTTGTTGACTGTCCAAAGGTGAAGGGGCTTTGGCGAAAGTTCCTCCCACTTGTTGGTACCTGTATAGATTCAGATATTTTCTTCCAATGGTTTAAGGCTAATTGCATGAATTCTGCACTGTTGGACAATGGTGATCGCATAGATGTCACTTTCTTGGCAATTGTTTGGTCCATCTGGTGTATCCGAAATCGAGAAGTTATTGAAGATTGCATTGTTCTACCTCTTGAGCAATTTCGCTATGTGGAAAATACCATACGAGATTGGAACCACAGTTTTCAGAAACCTGGTGCTATAAGTAATAGAGGCAGCAGGTTAGTCAACTGGAAGCAGCCTGGGAAAAATTTTGTCAGTCTTAATGTGGACGGGAGTGCTCTGGAAAATCCAGGTGATGCCGGTATCGGTGGAGTCCTCCGGGATAAATATGGACAATGGCTTGGTGGCTTTTCTGAATACATTGGCAGAGATACTAATATGAGTGCCGAATTGCTTGCTATAAGACAGGGGCTTTGTATCACTTGGGATAAGGGCTTTAAACGGGTTGCTTTATTCTCAGACTCTATGGAAGCTCTGCGATTAATTGACAGTACTGATTATTACTTCCATCCTTATGCAAACCTCATTGCCGATATTAAAGTTATGCTCAATTGGAATTGGGATGTGTCTTGTGACCATATTCTCAGGGAAGGTAATAGTTTGGCTGATATTTTAGCCAAAATAGGCGGCCGGGATAAGCTGCCCTTTCAGTTTTGGATGTCCCCTCCAAGCTCAGTCCTATTGGCTCTTGTTGGTGACACTGTTGGCACTTTGTTTGAGAGAGAACGTTAGCAGGGCTTGACTCTCTGTTTCTTGTTTTTTTTTTCTTTGTCTTATTGTTTTAATTCTTCATTGCACCAAAAAAAATGTAAACAAAATAACTTCAGCTTCACATGCAATTTTAGTTTGGTTAGGATATGAATTGAAAAGAAAAGTAAATATATTTAACATTAAAATTTTGTTCAAGTTTACGATACTAATAAAAAGTTTAGTACATTTGATATCAATTATCAAATTTAATCTTATACTCCTTCCTATCTAAAATAAAAGTCGTTTTAGAGGGATGCACACTTATTAAGAAAGTTAATGAAATGTTTGATATACCCTTATTAATTACATGTTAAAGTGCCTTGTAAATATAATATGTGTAATTAGGATGTGAGAGAAATTAAAGGGTAATTTTGGAAGTAAAATTATAATCATGCATGAAAAGTCACGAACGATACTTATTTTGAATAATTAAAATCCCTCTAAAACGATTTTTATTTTGAATAGGAGGGAATAGTAATTATGTTAACCTGCATTATTAGTTTAGTCTACTTAGGATTGGAATTTTGGCCCGACCCAATACTTGAGTCATCTTGCTATTTAATCTAAAACCACGTTGTTTCTTCTAGTAGCTTAATTCAAATTGCAATTAATAACTTTTCTTCACTCCTCGCTTGGCAGCATTGCTTCTTGACCTCGCCCCTCTGGCTCTCTAGCATCGTCCCGCGATGCCTGATTTTGCTTGCCTCTGCATCAGGTAAGTCCTCGCGTTTATTTTGGTGAGTTGAGTAACAGAAAGGCATTGTGGACCTGTGGTATGGTTTTTGGGTTTTAAGCATTATTTTCTGGGTGTTGTTGTAGTTGACTCTTCGCTGTCCTCTTCAAGCTCTCCTTGTTGAAAAATCGAAGCTTTGAAATGAGAGAGAGACGTCTCTCCCATCCCATATAAATACTAACAACATCCATCCTAAAGCCTTCGTTTCTTTCCCATCCCAAAGCTTCAATTGATATTCTACCTAAGATGGAATACCGCATGTGTCTAAGGAAGAATCCTTCCGTCTTCACCATATAAACCCAAGCGATTATATAATGTATATAATCAAATAATATCGTTATAGCATAAAGGGAAGTATGCTATTGGTGATGATCTGGGATGATTTGGGGCATTGTTATTATAAAAGTGTTATATTAGTTAGATGGTGATTTAATATAACACTACTTGTTAATTTTTGGTCGCACACCTCATTTCTTGTATGAAACGTGAGAAATAGATTGGTACGAATCTACTTTGTGACAGACATGGCTTATGTGGCCGAGTGGGAGGTGTTGCATTTTTTTAATGACCACAACAACCACTTAAGGAGTGGTTGATTGAGTGCCTAGATACTCTCCTATTTTTTTTGGGAGTAGTTGAGAAAATAATTGTAGAAGAAAACCCAATTTAAATGGATTAAATGAGACTATAGAATGTGATGTTTTTCGAAAAAGAAAAGTCCTAAAGTCTGTCAATATACCAGTCCTCTCACATATTGACCATCGGAGTGATCAAGATTTGAGGCGTGACCTTTACGGTGACTCTAGTAGCCACTGAGGAGATTGTGTTTGTGACTATGATTGGAATCATGTGGGAAGAAAATGACATAAAGATTAATTCGCTTCCACATTAAGATTAGTGATCTAATTTATTTTATTCCTACAGTGGAATCTCAGCTAACCACTTGAAAATTTCTAACACATCAATAGATAATAACAAACATAAATGCTAGTAGATGTCTGAAATATTCATTAATTTGTCATTTAATTCTGAGAGTTTGGATATTTATTATAAATAAAAAATTCTTGAATTTGTTCTCTTGCAATACTTTTGTGAAACTGTTTATAGCCTTCTTCGTTTGCATCGAATTCTCTAATGAAATAAAATTTGGTTTCAATGTGATTGGTTCTTCTTTGCTTGACATGATTTTTAGATATTGAAATTGTGGACTTATTGTCATAAAACAATCTTGTTGGAGCCTTTTGTTCTATGTTTAAATCCTTCAAGATCCTTCTTAGTTAAACAACAATATTTGCTATAGTTGTATATTTAGCTTCTGTGCTTGAAAGTGTAGTATTTTGCTACTTCTTTGATGACCAGGAAATTGCACTTGAACCAAGGCTAAGAACATAACTTCTTGTAAATCTTCTATCTTCTACAAAAGTAGTCCAATCAATACTAATAAATATAATAAAGAGAGATGGGATTACCTCTTGAATACATGATTCTATAGTGTGAAGTTCCTTGCATATATCAGAGAAGCCTCTTGGCTGCTCCAAGATGCAACTTGGATTTTGCGTAAATCTTAAAACAAGACTAATAATATAAACAATATACGTTTCTCGTATTTATGAGATGCATGAGCCCTTAAAAAATACTCCTAAATTATTTTTATTCACCTTTTCAAAACCATCATCAAAATGTAACTTCTCATTCACATTCAACCTTGCAACTCCCAATGCCAACTCTTCTAAAAAAGTCACATGTATACTTTCTTTTGGGAGAGAAAAACAACATTTGAATGTTGTAGCAGGTCAATATTTAAAAAATAATGTAACAAACCCATGTTAGAAATTTCAAATGATTGCACCATTGACTCTCTAAATGCTTGCAACATTCAAGTTGAGTTTCCAGTATAGATGATATCACCAACATATAAATAGACAATTAAAAAATCAATACCATGTTTCTTCACATAAAGAGTTAGCTCATTTTCACTTTTTAAAAATTATATTAAGAAAAATAGGATTCAATCTTACTTTAGCATTCCTTGAGGCTTGGTTCAAGCTATATGAGGCTTTATGTAGCTTTTACACTTTCTATTTAGCTCCCTTGATAAGAAAAATGTTGTGGCTTTTCTATATACATATCTTTCTAAGGTAACCATTAAGAAACGCAAAATTGATATCTAACTGATGAACCTCTCAACCATTATAAGCAGTTAAGCCAAAACTATTCACCAGGTATCAAAATGAACAATTGGTGTAAAAATTTAGGTAGAAGTTTATACCTAGTACATGAGATAACCTTTTACAACCAGTTGAGCTTTGTTTTGTTGCTAGGATCCATCTGAGTTGAATTGGATCTACAAATGCATTTGAGATCAATCTCCTCCTTTTCTTTTGGAAAATCCACTATGGTCCATGTCTTGTTCTTTTTAATGGTTGCAGGTTCTTCCATAACTTGTACCCATTATTTCTTCAAAACATGTGAGCCTTATTGTAACATGAGCTTTTTTTATGGTGCAGAAAGCCTTACATCTTGGATTACTCGTGTTGGTGACCTATTACTCTAGTACACTATAACAATTATAACTTCAACTTAGATTTTTTTTAAAAATTCCTTTTTCGATACATCTTGTAATTTTAATAATGGTTCTATTCTTGCACTCTTCCTCTCCATTTTGTTGTCAATTATAACTGGTTAATCTTTGTTGCCAAATACCATGACGGTCATAGAATTTTCTAAACTCAATTTATGAAAATTTACCTTTGTGATTGGTACGAAGTGTCATGAGATAGCAGCAACTTTCTCGTTTCAATTGCAGCTTTGAAAATCTTAAATGTTCTTGAGAACTTTAGATTTCCCCTAAGAAATACACCTATTAGGTTTGAAAAGTCATCCACAAGGATCAAGAAATATTAATTTTCATTTACGGTATGTTTGGTTCAATGGAATAGCAATTCTGTTCCAAACATATTCCTAGTATATTATTAAACCTGTGTTTAGTTAGAAACAAATACAGAATAGGTAATCTTCAGGAATATCTATTCTTAAAATTTGAGGAATAGATAAAACTACTCCCTACCTATCTTTATCTATTCCACGAATAACTATTCTTTTTCAAGACAAAATTATCTTTCTCACGTTAGGCCTCCCAAAACTTCTCCTTCTTCGACGTCTGACGAGCCTTCTCCTCATTGCAACTAGACAATATGAGGTTTTGTCTTCAAATTACATAGTCTATAAACTGACTTTTTCTCTATCGCAGGTTTCAGTTGTTGTTCCTGTTGGAAAAGATTCCTGTTTAAGGAGATTTACCTTTAAGGTAAATCCCCTGTACTGGTAATAATCAGAAGCTTAATTCACTGTTAGTCGGCGTTAAAATTATTTACAATTATTTACACTCGTTTTATTTATATTGCCCGACATTTAGACTTTCATGTGATTGGACGATCTCTTATACCGAACAAAATGGCATTCAAGTCTGCAGATTTGTGAGCTATTGGAAAGGAATCCATCCCCTTTGTTCCAGATTACCTCTCATACACCTTCAATAGCTCGATCAAAAAGAATAAAGGCTCAGCAAAATGTCTTCTCACCTCTTTGCTTTTGACAGCTCTCTCTAGCGCCACTAGTGTCAGGTGTTGAAGATTAACATGTCGTATCCTTTCCAATCTTTCCCATTTTTCAATTGAGTCAAGCTTTAGAACCCTACCTATCTTTTCTTGAACCAGATCAATTAGAAAAGCATTACGTGATATCGTCACTGAAATGTTGTACTCCTGTAATAAATCTCTCCTAAAACCATTAGAAAATTAACCTTTTATTATTCAATTGGTTTATTGATTATTGGACCGTAAAAATTCCTATCATATGCTAATAACTCACTTGAGACTGCTAACAACTAATCTTAGGTTTTATCAACCAAATTATTCTTGTTAAAGTTTCTAAGATTGGTTCATTGATTCATGAATTCCGCTATTAAGTTTGACCCTATTCTAGATGATTTATGTCGACCTATCTCTAGGTTTGCAATCAACTCCTTTCAATTACGATAATTCTAATCAATAACAAGATTTTTCAATCTCTATGTTATGAAATCAGATTATGTACTATTATTCCAGATCTATTACAAATATTAAACACATAATCGAATCACAATAGATCAATTAAAACAATTGCATTAAATAAAAGAGTTAAAACATATTGTAGCACAAACTACGGTTCATCACACCTAGACACTAACATGAAGTTTAATTACACATGATAGAAAACGAAATCAAACATAAACAAGAAGAAAAACGAATAAAAAAAATAGTTTATAATTCTAAATCTCACTTCTTTTCTATCTAATGTTCTTACAAGGTAGAGGTTTGATGTTGTAATCTATTGGATCTGTCGACGATTTCTTCGTGTTTCCACATTTTTTGATCAATATTGCCCCTTTTGAACGATCTCTATATCTATAATCGCCTTTGTAAGTTTGCTCTCCTATTTTGCCTTCTCTCACTTTATTTTATAGTAATTTTTAGGGTTTCTAAGAGATATACAATCTGATATACGAGTGTGTACTAGATTGTGTATACTCCAAAATCTCCATAATTGCAAATCTGCACAGGCTGAGAGACTTGCATGGCTATAGACATGATCGTGTATCCTTTATTTGCTTTAAATCTTCATTTTATGCTGCGTTTTTGTCTGAATTTTTCTTTTTTTAGTTCATGAAAATAATTATATCCTATAAATGCACTTGATCGAATTAAATATCAAATATGCAATAAAAGCCAAAAAATCAAATATGAGTGTAAATGTGTTAAAAATAGAAGTAAGAGCTATCTTACATTTTAAATGAAATGTTCCAGGGTATGTTAAAAGGAGCAATAGGTATTAATTACCATACATTCAATTGCATCAATGATACAGTTTTAGTTATAACCTTTTTAAGGGATTGGTCATATTTTTTTAATTAAATTATTAGATATTTTTCATTACTTGAGTATATAAATTTCATATTTTTATTAAAAAAGAAAGCAAACGAAATGAATAAAGAGTAGCGAGAGCGACCAAATACTCCCCTTCTCCCGCTCTTTATCGTCTCCTAAACTCCTCCTAGTCTTTCACCATCGGAATTTAGAAAACACCAGTTAACTCCAATTTTAGTAGTTCTCGCAGATGTTCACACGAAATTTCGAGGTAGGTCATCCTCATCTTCTAAAATTGCTTAATCAATTCAAACAAGTTGAATTAGAAGAGCTAGGGTTTTCTAATTTGCGTTAAAATTATCTCATGTTTTTCTGTTTTACAATTGCAGATGGAGGCTCTGTACACCAAGCTCTACCATAAGTACAATGCTCTTAAGGTCTCTCGTTCATTCGATAATGTCTAAGAAGCAAATAAGTCTTAGGATACACACGTC
>JAOSBM010000009.1:12737007-12749898 GCA_027568955.1 Erythroxylum tenue | reverse complement strand
AGGGAGACAGTACAGTGCACCATCTGCTCAGCTGGACAACTGATCTCATCCAGTACCCTCTTCACCTTCTCAATCCAAAACTCAACCCTTTCAGATTCCTCCAGAGATGTCCTAGTAAATTCCTCGACTCCATACTTCCTCGGCTGATCAATCGAAGCCTTAGGTGTTGTCATCCGATGCAGCAACGTCATCATATCCTGGGACGGCTTAATTAAAGCCTCTCCCTGAGCTGGAGGAGGAGGTGGCACCTCACCTTCACCTCGATTGACCCCCAAGAGTCCAGGTATTTCTGGACGAGTTTGCTCCGGCTGATTGCTCTCAACAACTTCGTCAACAGAGTCGCGAGATCCTTCAATTGTAAATTCTATAGACAAAACATGGGACACGACATTAGGCCAAAACAAAACTTGTACACTCAACAGAAGCAATAGTTAAGCGTTGGTTAAACCAGAATCGCCTAAATCATGCTCTGATACCAAAATTGTAACACCCACATACCCCCTGAAAGGATATATGAATGTTACACAAAACAGTACAACAAATCAAAGCATACGAAAACTTTCAATAAACAATTCAAGTAAACATACATTAAATTACATAGTACATAGCACAAACTCGCTGAAAAATCCAAACCAAACTGAAGTATCGTTGTTACAAACTTACAAACAAATCCACATATACATATCAAATACAAGCCCAAAAGTCAAACAAAAAAATTACATTATTTTCAAAACAACACTCAGACTCCATTGACCATTGCGGTTCTCTTGTCTCAGTCTTTATAAACGTCGCTCAAAATCTACACGGGACAAATCCACCGTGCTAAGCATATAGCTTAGTGAGTAATAACTAAACTATGCATAATTTGACAAATAATCCTACTGAATCAACTTATATCACAAGCAGATATTTAAATTTCAGAATAGTTGCATAGTTAATAGAACTGAGTATCACAATCCCTTCAGTTAAAAATATCATTTTGTTTATTTAAAATCCAACATATATCATAATACACAATAAAATGACTACTAATCCGTCCACAGAAGTGGATAACGGGACTTAAACAAAAGATACCATAATTGGTATCAAATCGCAAAAGAGACTTATGTCTCAATAATAGAAGACACCGAAGTGTCAATAACAGAAGACACCGAAGTGTCAGACACTAAAGTGCCACATAAGCAACTGCAGACCCTTCTAGGAATGCCTATTTACCCACAATTAGGGCTCAATAATTTTAAAGTAAAACAGAGACATTTCAGACATTTTATGGGCAAAGCAAGTAGTCAATCATATTCACATATAAGTAGCACTTCCAATGATATAATCATGCATCAAACGCCTCGGACAATCATTGTTCGGAATTCAAAACACAATCAGTATAAATAAATTTTAACAAGCAGAACAGAGTAAGGTATGACCATCTAAGGCGTCCTTACTATTTATTGCCTCGAAATCCCGGTAATATCTGGAATCGGTCGCTCTAAGGGTTCCTCTATAACATTTAACACATATGCAAATCACTATTGCACAATTGAAAACATATTCCTTATGCACATGTACTTAAATAACTAAAATATGCACAATGCATTATTCAATGACAATTCCGGGTATCTTATTAAAATTCTCATCATCAAATCAATCAGGTATCAAAGGTCTTATTAATATCATTTGGTACTTATAATTTGGACCAAAATAAAATAATGTGAAATCAATTTCATAACCTAATTGACCACTTCAGATTTTCTACCCATATGATTTCGGGCCAACTTTGCATAATTAATCTGATAGGATAAATGACAAAATTAGGCAAAATTTCCTTCTGGAAAGTTGTTCTCCAATGTCTTAAATTTCTAATGACTCCAAGATCATCCAATTTGAATAAGTATTCAATGATTTATGCACCAAATACTACAAACTGTACACATTTGAACTTTTAGCTAGTACATGATCATACCTTCTAATTGCACAACTCATATCTTTCAGCTCAAATATCCAAAAATTACAAACTTTATATCAATTTAAAGCTAAGAGAATAAGCTACAAGTTTGGTGAAGACAAATCAGCCTAATTCGGCCTACATCAATACAGTTTATTCCATAACTACAAGACATAATTTCTGTCCCTGGTAATGCTACAGCCTAAGTTAAAACTCAGTTCCATGCCAATTTTGAAAATCATAGAGACAGAATTAAAATTTGACCTCTTCACAAAAGTTGTATAAATATTTTCTAGTTTAATATGAATCAAAAATCAACTCATTCAGAAATCTATAGGTCAAGTTATAATTTGAAAATCGAAGCATAATCATGAAAATTTCCAGTTCATAATATTCCAGCAGACTTCTACACTTTCATTCTATCAATCACTTTCAAATCAATTCAGATAACTCTAAATTTTTATGGAGAGAAAGCCAAATGTCTTAGGAATTCATTGGTCCAAGTTTCAAGTCATTTGGAGTTCAGATGAAAAAGTTATAGGCAAAAGACTGAGGGCTATTCAATGAAAACTCTAGTTTTTAACCCACCATCATCTTTTCTCTCTCTAGCACGCCAACTTCATCTTCTTCACCAAACCCATTTTTTTTCTTCTCATTACTTTTCCAACTTAATCACTTCTAAATAGTCCATTATGCTTGCTTATACTCACTAAAACTTCCAAACAATTCATAAACAATCCTAAACTTCAAACATCACAAATTCAAACCCTCATTTTCACTTTCTCACACTACTGTAATTTTCCAACTTTCATACCATCATCAGATGCACAACTCTTTTTCCCATTCTTATACTATCATCAGATTCACAACTCTTTACATTCTTTAATACATTTCACTTCATTAATTCCTATAATAGTTCAAAAACATCTATAATCGATCAACATATAGGATTTCACTCTAACACACAAAAAAAACAGAGCATTACGTGAAACACTAATTTCAGCACTCTCTCATTTTTTTCTTGACTGACCCATTTACAGCAAAAACCTCTTTTCAACATAACTTTGCATTCACATACACTTGCCCTTAACATTGCATCATCTAAACTTGTTCCTTAAATCCAAACTCAATCAACTCACCTCTGTTAACACTTCATAAATTTTCCATGCATGAACAGTGAATCACCATTTACATATTCTTTGAAACCATAACAGAAAGACATATGTTTCAGTCCAGAATCCATTTAACTAAATTGAAAACAATTCCTAATTCTCAAGCCCACCATTTAAATTATTCAATACCGCAACCTCAAATCTCAAACCCATGCATGCATGTATATTTTTACACCATAAAAACATCATAAGTTACTTACTTGTTCCAGCTACAAAAACAACCAACTGAGGGACAAAACACAAAGCAGAGAATGCTTTCGGTGATCCAAAAGCTACAGTAATTCTTTTCTCAGAACCAACTTTGTGGGTTTTTGCATGATAGTTACGTGTCACTCAAACACAATAGACGTAACCCATTTGTTACAATATAACTAGTCAAATGTCGCATATATAAGCTGCCACATGTCACCTTGTAATTGGTCCATTATTTTAATATTTTTTAATCTAAAAATACCTCAAAATTTTCGTAAAAATTCCTAAATTTTCCAAAAAAATCCAAAATATTACTAATAGTCTCCAAATAAAATTTTCAGCTAGAATAATTCGTCAAAAATTTCAAAATATCCAAAATGTACTAAATTTGTTTTGCAAATTTCTAAAATTCACCAAAAATTTCGAAATAATAATAGCACTCTCCAAAAAAAATTTAACGCAAATAATCCACAATTCGCATTTTTAATTGCATTTATAAATCAATTATAGCTGAAAAATGTCATGAATGCATGTACAATTATTGTATGTGTCCAAAATACTTATGCACAAATAAGCAAATATTCACATATGTAAAGCATAAAATGTATTGAATTTTCGTAATATCCTAAGCTCTAATATGGGGTGTTACAAAGTCAACCTAGGCTTGGTCCATTTTGCCATCCCTAACCCCAATTATGCATCAGCATCAACATCGACACTTAATCATTTACTTTCTTTTAAAGATCTTAATCATTTACTTTTGCTTACCTTTCCTGACTTACGTATATTCATATTAGTTTATGCCCTTACAATCAATTGATTAGTTGTAATTTTATATGATATTATTATTTTAATTAATAAAAGTATTCTTTAATTTTATGTATTTTGTTAATCACATTTGATCTTTTGATACTAAAAGTGAAGTCTATGATATAATTACTATGTAGTTGAAATTATGATCAGATCATAATTGTGAAATTCTATTTGTATTTATGTATTATTCCTAAATTATTTCTAGTTTTAGTTTTATGAAGACATGATATTTATAAAATGGTAAAATTAAGAAATATTATGTTTCGTTCTTATGAAAGAAACAATTGATCTCAAAAAATTAAAGTATAGAGATACTTAAATAAACATGTGAGTGCTTATTAGAGAATAAGTTTATGAAATTGACCTGATTATAGAGATCTCAAGTGGAATATTACTTAAGTATCTGTGGATTTTCTTATTATGATAATTGTATAATTAATTCTTAGACTTGAGATTATCAAAGTATCTTATATGAGAATTACTATTTTTTGATGCTACTTATGACCTATTTTAATTAGGATAGCCCAATCAATAGCACTTGGATATAGTATAAACCATATAGAGATAATTGAGTAAATAAATAAATGATTTATCACTCTAAAATAATTAGAGAGAATATTCTAGTAAGTCAAGATAAATTAAAATATGTGTTAATTTATCTAATTATAGTTCTAATTCTAATTATGAATTATAATTATAATTTATAATCTCAACATATTATGAACTTAAAGAGTAGCTAAAAAACGAAAAATCAGCTAAAATTATGTTGGATTTAATTATGAAGTTTAAAGAATTTTAGGGAGATATTTAATTTTATTAAAATTAAAATTTAATTATAATTAAAGTGAGATTTAATTTTAATAAGAAATAAAAAAATCTAATGCATTTTTTATAAATACGAAATAAAGATAAAGGAGCTAACATTAACACTTCTGTTTATTCCTCTCAAACATTGGGTTTTTATTTTCAATTATGCGGATATTATTAGAAGCTGAATAATTTGTAATTGACACCTTATAAAAAAGGTTCCAACAGAAATTAAAATAAAACATAATTCAATTAAAATTTAGATGTTCCGTTTGGACGACTCCCTTTCTTCTAATAGGTTCGTCACGCATTAAAGTTCCTGAATACAGAAGAGAAGTCGCGGCCCAATTGGTCCATTTGGCATGACAGATAATTGTTAATTGCATAAGAGTCTCATCTGACTCATTCCTTCACCCTAGGAGAGGATAACTAGAACATAACTTTAAAAAGGGACCAACTGGAAACGACAATAACAACAGCATAGACACAAAATAGCAAACTTTCTTACCAACATCACACATCATTAGATAAGTCAAAAATTGAAAAGTACAGTTGAAGCAAAAACGATATGGTGTTTGAAGATACTGTTCTATGTTTGGGAAACATTCTTTACACCAACAAGGATTGAGAAATCTTACTTGTCAATTCTTTCAACCAGGGTTGTAGACTAGATGGTGAATTCACCTTTAGCCATCATTTAGTTGCCAGGTACATTTCTTTGATTGCTCATATCCTAACTACAACTAACAGAGAGAGATAGATAAGAAGCTGGTCAATAGTCCAATTTACTTCTGTTTTAAGGTTGAAAACTATGTTAAATCACTTTGAACAGCCAGTGTAGCCTTATTCAACGTGGGAAAGGACCATGATGCAAATTTCACCAACGCAAATTAATTCATGCAAAAAAATGGTTGCATCTTAGATCTGGACTGTTTTTGTCTTTTGGCTATTATGACCACTATACCAACTTAGGTGACTTGGGGAGGTCAGAGGGAATGTTTCTTGGATTGAAAATATTCCATCTGGAATTTGGTCCCAGTGCAATACACATGCCAAGTGAGGCTAATTAAAAGCATGATAGCCCATGTTGGTCCCCTTTATCAATCACATGACTTGTTCCAAACGCACTTCGTAGTTTGAATTGTGAATAATTCCCCCTATCACACTGCAGAAGGTTGGTAGAAGATTGCAGTGGCTGTCACAGAATCAGGTCTGTTGTTCCCTTTCCTGATCAATTGATGTGACTTTCACGTATAAAGCAATGCTCGAAGCTTCCTTGCAGTTAAAACCAGATTGCATTTGTTGTTGAAATTCAATGGTAAGATCTCCCTTAAAGTTTATTGTTTTAATAGAGTGCACATTCATTTTCAAAGCAATTGGTCATTGAAATGCCATGCCCGCACAGAGCAAAGTTTTTGCCACAGGAACAAAGACATAGGATCTGAGTGAGAGCCCCTCCAACTGTTGGCTGACTACTCACTTCCCAATGTCGTACAAAAATCTATCCAATTGATAACTATAACATTTTAAGCCACTTCAACATCTCTACATGGGAACAGAAGGTTGTAGCATTTGATTGCACCAAAGAGATGAAAATTCTTACAATTTTAAACCCTATTTCTAAGTTTTTCTTCGTCAGTACAGGGCTTCAAGCCCCCCCTACCAATTTTGCTATAGGAAGGCTTTGCAAAAGTCAACTCCCAAGCCATAAAAACGCCGCTCCTAATATATCCCAGGCTGAAACTGAACCATGTGAAATATGTACAGGAGCCATATGCATGTATGAGATCTTGACTCATTTGTTTGATAATAAAGAGAGGGTTCAATTATGGGTTTGCAGATTGTGTTGGTATCCTCGCGTGGTTGTGTTCACCTTCATAAGTAACAATAAGCATTGACGGGTCTTCCAAGCACCTTTCCACATGCTTTCTGGCTGGACAACCTCTCATGCTGCTGCATTTGTAATATCCCCTGCACAAATTGGCAGAAGGATTTCAAAATTAAGTTTCTATATATATATATAGTGTGATCCTAGAATACCTGAAAAGTAAAATTATGAATGGTACAAATCTAATTTGACAGTTGTAGACCCATAAAGATAGGCAGAGCAGAAACTACAATTATAGGTCCACCAACATTGTGGCAGATATGCAATAAGTACAATCCCGAGAATCCCAACAAACCATTGAACTGTCCAGATGACATTGCAAAAGACGCGTCCACAGCCTTGTACAAGGAAACATTTCACCAAGTATGGATGCCTTTCTCCAGATGTTAAAAGCAAATTTGTCGTGTCAAAAATTATTAATATTCCTCCCTACTACTGCCCTCTGATTTGACTGTGTTACAGGTCATTCGATCAAATTGACAAAAACACAGTCAATACCTAATTCTCAACATTGTATACTAGTTTTCATTAAAATCAAGACCAAAAGGAAACAACAAGAACAAAGTGGACAGCAAAAGCACAGATGAAGCACGGTTGTGTTACTTATATACTCCACAAATACTACAACTTGTAGAAGTCAAAGGACACCCTGATTGAGCCCTTGGTGCACCCCAAAACCACAAACATAGACACACAGATATAATTGCTATAGCACAGCAGTGAATACTTACTGTGAAAGTAATGGATGTTATATGCACCATCTATCGCGATATATAAGGAAAGGAAAATAATTAGGAGCAAACAATCTCTTTACCGAGTATATGCAATCTAACCATTTGCAGTCCTGAATAACTAAACATACCTAGGGTGAGGAGAACCTTTGATTGGCTTCTGTCCATACTTCCTCCAAGAATAATCATCGGGAGGGATGTCAGCTAGTTTGTTGCTGATGGCTGGGACTTTGATGGACCTCTTCACTCGGTGCTTCCTAAAAAATCGAGTTAAAAATTATTAAAACCAAACAGTTAGATACTGCTATCCTGTATGGCAGTAAACAAACGAAGAAAGCAAAACTGACCTCTTCTTAGAGCAATGGCATCTGCCACTACTTCCACATTTCACACCTCCCTCTTCTCCCCGAATAGAACACTTCCTCTTGTGTTGTTGTGAACTTTGATCTGAGGAACGAGGGCCCCCAATGAGATGGAATGCACTTCCATCCATATTAGCCACGCTGCCATCTATACTCAAGGAGGAGATAAAGGATCTGGTGGAAGACATTGTAGGCGTGCAGCTAGAGCTATCAAAAGTCAGGCTAATCCCACTATTGTTGCTATTGGTTCTCCTAAACATCATCTCAGCTTGCTGCTTCATCTGCTGTTGCTGTTGTAGTTGTAATCTTTGGAGCTGTTGTTGCTGTTGAAGGAACATATAAGGTGTAGGTGGTGTTTGCTGGGTTAGTTGGAGAGGATTCTTCCCATTTGAACTCAACTCCAGAGATGGGCCTCCCAAACAGAGGGAGGTCTTCGAATTTGAACCTATTTCCTGGATAGGGCGGTTTTCAAGATAACCACTAGATTGAAGGGAGTGAAGACTCTTAGATGGTTTATCTGTTCTATGGTGTGGGTTATCCAAGAGGATAGTCTGGGATTGAGGGCTAGGTACCTTCTTGAGTTTCCTAACTCTTGCATGACCTAAACCAGTATTTAGAAGAGAAACAACTCTTTTAAACCTAAGCACAGCCTCTCCGGTTTCCATCATAATATTTCTATATTGAACCTGGTCGTGGGGCTGAGATAATAAGTTTAAAACTCTGTGGCAGCTCTCTACAGCTGCCTGGTTAGCTTCTTCAACCTCCTCCATATTAAAGACCACACCTTTCCCCCAAAATCTTCAATCACCAAAAAGGTAGAAACCCAAGATCAAAAACAGACCATAGAAACTCCAATAATCTTAAGAACCCAGTTTAAGCATAGATCTTCATGACAAAACAAGAAGACACACCTGCTCCCTCATCAGTAAAGCAAAGACCACAACAGGACTTTCTGATAAAATTCAGCGAAATGAGCTTATCAAACGCTCAATTCTCCAAAAGCATATAGCCTCAGAAGAGGTTCAGATCACGGAGCGTCACTGAAAATTGATAAGAGCAAGAAGAAAAACCCCATATGAGGACCCGAGGACAGGAAAAGATCAAAATTTGACTAAACAAAGGAACAGACCTGGGTAGAGGCTTAAAGCCCTAGATTCTTGCTCCATGGCTCCAAGATTGAGAGGTGTGTGGGGGAAGATTTTGTTTTGCCTTTGCTTTAAAATTCTAACTCAACCCATAAGAACACCAAGCTCCCATCTTTTATTATAATTATACACTGTTTACACTTCCAAAATGGTCTTTCTTTTCTTTATCTTTGACACCAAGACGAGAAAGAGAGAGAGAGAGCAGTGTCTTTTTTTTTCCAAAAAAAACGAGTTCTAACAGGAGGAGGAAGAACAGAGCAATGAAATTGAAACTGTCGTCTCTGTCAAAGAGTTGAAGGTTGTGGGTCCACTCAAAGACCTTGGTTATTCCTTTTTCTCCCGTCCCGACTCCCAATTCCACCTGCTTTTGTCTTTCTACAGTTTTCCTCTTTTTCTTTATGTAATTTTAAAATAATTTTAAGTCATCGAGCAAGATAGTTGTGGAAGTATACGAAGAGATATAGTAACTTGCCGTTTGGTTTTAGCACTGGTTAATTATAGATACGACTACGAGTATAACAGTAAAGGGGATGGAGATAAATATGAAAAATAAAAAAAATATTTGATTTATAACTTAGGTTTTTGTATTAATGTTAATAATATTGTTTGGTTTGTTGCATTAATAGAAATGAAAGACAATATAATATTATTTTTATTTTCAATAAAAATAAAAATAATTTGTCTTTTATATATTTATTGGAGCTATCTCCGTATGTTTGTAAAAAAAATTAATCAATTTTGTCAAAAAAATTTATCGCAATTTTCAAGCATTAGATAAGTTATATGATCATTTATCAACAGAGCTGTATAATGCCAACAATATAATTGCAACTATATTTCCATAACATATTTAAAAAGAATATAAAGTATAAAACAACATCAAAATAAACTTAAAACATAAAGCATCAAATTAAAACGAGAGATTTCAGAAAATATGCCTGAAGGTACAGAATAAAAAATTTCTTCATTAATAAGACGCGATAAGATAGGATGGGAGATCATAAGGAATTGAGAGGCGATAAGGAAGTAAAGAGAATGGTAGGACAAAGGCTGGGATAAAAGAGTAAAAAATAAACATGATAAAAACTTAAATTTGAATGAAAACTGGACACCCACTTTTTTGGTAAGTTTAATAGATTCCTAAATTTAATGGGATAAATCTATTCTCCTGAAATCGAAAACTCTAAAGTAAATACTGTTTTTTACAATTATTCAATTCATTTATTCTCAAATCCTCAAACCAAACGCTCCCGTACTGTTTCAGCATTCAGATTAAAGGTCCTTACTACTTCCCATAAATCTTGCGTCCTCTTGTTTGTCTTTTTGGAAGTAGAAGTGATTGTCATTTGTGACCATAATATATAATAAATGTGCTTCCTGTTCTTGACCAAAATCACCCAGTGCCTTTCTGATATTAAAAGGGGTTATAGTTGGCAGCGTTTGGTAACTAAGGAATCAGCTATTTTTTAGCTGATTCAAGCCTTTCAACTGTTTAACTATTTTAAACAGCTAAAATTTTTGTTTGATAAAAAGATGTATAAATAGCTTATTTATCCCAATCAACTGAATGTTGCAAAGCTACTTCATATCAGCGTTTTCATGTAAACAGCTGATTATAATAAGTGAAAAACCAATTTTGCCAACCCCTCATGTTCCACTCTACTGCTTCACCACAAAAATCATGAAAGGGAGAAAAGGCGGTAGACGTCTATAGCTTTGGGCTTTCTAAGTTTCATGTACATTAATTAATTATCGCAAGTCAATTTATACCTAATTAAAATTAATTAATTATATCATGCATCACATTATGTTATACTTATGAATTATGCATGAAACATTTGTAAATTTTTTGTAAAATTTAATTTTTATTCTATTTGTAATATTTGTAAAATTAAATATTTAATCGTAATCTTATAAATTTTTTTAAGTCATATCCTTATGAGTCATTTTTAATTTATTAAATAATAAAATTCATATATATTATATGAAAATACTAATATGATGTAACTCGCTACATCATTCATATTAATAAAAAATTTAACGTTGGATTATTATTATTATTGTTGTTGTTGTTATTATTATTATTAGTATTAGTATTGTTGTTGTTGTTGTTATTATTGTTGTTGCTGTTGTTGTTGTTATTATTATTATTATTATTATTATTATTATTAGTATTAGTATTGTTGTTGTTGTTGTTGTTATTATTATTATTATTATTATTATTATTATTATTATTATATGTTCTAAGTTTTTATTAGAGTTATAAATTTGATTTTTCTATAATTAAATATCTAGAATCTAAATTCTTATAAGAATATTCAACGAAATACTAAGATATATAATATTCATACTCTTATAATTTTTTTAAAGTTATGTCTTTATAAGTCATTTTACACATAAACAGTTAATACTAAACAACTAATTTTACCAAACATCAAATGACAAACAGCTAATACAATCTGCTGATAGAATCAGCTAACAACTAATATAATCAACTGATTGTCAGACAGGCCATTATCTTTTGCTGCACAGAGTCAGTGCATTTTTGCGTTTGCGTCTGCGTTATGTAGGTATGCATGTATTTCTGTTATTCTCATTGTGCTTTTTGGTCTGCTATAAATACAAAAGGGTTATGCAAATAGCATTTTTGAGTAACAATTTAAGAACAAAATAAATTAATCTCTTTTTTTCCTTTTGCTTAATATTTTCTTTTTTATTTTTCATTAGAAACTTTTAAATACATCAAATTTTCTGTTCCGTTATTATGTTCCAATCTTGTTTTATTTAATCTTATTATAAATAAAATTTTTAATACAGAATATATATAAATATATAAATAAAATTTAATAAAATATTATAAAAACATCTAACAGTACGATAAAAAATCTGATCCCAATTTCAAAGCGTGTTTAGTTAGTCGTTGCAAATTGCAATTGCGTGGTGTCCGTCAAAGTGTGGGACCACTGATCGTTTTCGTCACCCGAGGTAAAAAATTTAAGGAAAATAAAATAAAAAGGGAAAGCATCTATATATCTGTAGAGCCGTTGAGAAAATGTTAGCCAATAACATGCTGCCACTTGGAAAAACCCATTGGAGAAACGTAGCTCTTTTGACCGCCTAAAAACTTGCAGCTTCTGCTCTCTGCTAACCTGCGCCTGGGGTTCACTTCACACGAGTTGAGGTTGAGGCCTGATGAGGGTCCGTAACTGACTTGACACGGACCCCTTCGGGACCCACATCGTTGACTTCTTACTCAACCCTCCCTCTTTGTCTTTGTGTGCAATTATTAATATGTACTTATCTAAAGACTGACAAGTCATAAAGAATAATACTGAATCAAGTCCTCACGCCTCAGGCAAAATGCGTGCGAGAATGCAAGAGTGGCCCAAAATTCATTTAACGAGAGTGTCACCCACAGTTATTATGTACGTTGCATTCATAGGATAACTCAACTAAATGGGGGCATTGTGAATGTAGAAAATGATAAGAGAGAATCAATAGGCGCTGAAAAGAAGAAAATGGAGGATTTAGTGTTATAATTTTTTAATTTACTAATTTGATGTTAATTTTAGTATTCGCGTGTTAAATAAATTTATTGACACATTAAATCACATCAACGCTATCAATCACATCAACAACATCAATTATAGAGTTAAATAAGAATTATTTTGTAATAAATTAAATTTTTAATTATTTTATTTTAATTTAATTAATATTGTGAAATTAAATAAAGTTTATTTTTTATAATTTACTTTTTATTTTTATCTTATCAAAATATTAGATTTATTATAAATATCAAATAATTTTTTGCCTCTTCGGTCTATTAGATTCTAAGATAATAC
>JAOSBM010000009.1:12715340-12729874 GCA_027568955.1 Erythroxylum tenue | reverse complement strand
CAAAATGTATATAATTAGCAACCATTTTACTATGGTTGCTGAGAATTTGGTTGCTGAAACCAAATTTTCTTGTAGTGAGTATTTTGTATGTTCACTAGTTCAATCATACGAAAACTCACAACTTCGACCTTAAATTTTGTAGTTGAGGACATTTGTGGCTTTATGTAAGTTAGCAATTCTGATCACCTTGTTAATACTTATAGAGTGATATTTGAAGCTTGCAGTGAAGTTGGCTTTGAAGCTCCTCAAATCGGTAGTTCCAGATTGGTTAATTGTTTTAACCTATACTACTCTTCTAACTCGAGTGCTATTTGTTTACTTCTTATTTCTAAGTATTTCATGTTTAATTATCTTATTATTTCTAGTTAATTTATTGTAATAAATAGCTAGTTGCAAATCTAACATTGATTAATGCCAAAGGCAAAGAGGAAGCTAATGAAGAAGGGAGAAAAGGGAATTAGTTAGTTAAGGAGCGCTAACTAGTTTATCACGTCAAAAGTGGTGGCCCCTCCGTGCTTTAAAAAAATTACTCATGTTGGTATCACTTGATAGAATCTTAATGGGTATTTAAGGTTTGGTGAAATTGACGTTGATTTAGAATAGTTTTTGATATTAGTATGCCTTTTTAAATACTTTTTAACAATAAAGTCTAAATTTAATTTTTATGCAAATGTTAAATTTAAAAAGATAAAAGTCACATTACTCTTATTTGACTTGGGTATTTTTTAGAAAATATCTTAATATTTAATTAAAAAATTCTTCTGTTTTTTATTTTTTATTAATCTTAAAATTTTCAAACTTTACTCAATTTTGCAATACTAGCTCAAACTTTAAAAAGTGACGTTAAAATGCTCAAATATTTATTTTTTAGCAAAAATAGTCCGACGCTAAGTTGTCCATTAATTTGAATGATGTGACGATCTATATTAAGTTAGTATTTTTGTTATGTAACTATTATATATTATATTTTTGTCACATATAAATTCTATTACCTAATAAATTAAAAATCCCAAAACTCTAAAATAATTATATACTCTTTCGTATATTTTACTTCATAATTCACATGTGGCATAAATATAGCGTATGGTAGTCATCTAAGAAAAATATTAATATGAAGTAGTTCACCATGTCATTCACATTAACGGAGAACTTAATGGTGGGCTATTTTTGATAAAAATTGAAAGTTTGAATATTTTAAAGTTATCTTTTAAAATTCAAGATATTATTATAGGGTTAATTACAAAAAAATTTCAAACTTTACTAAATTTTGCATTTATAACTCAAACTTTAAAACAATGATAATTAAATAAAACTTTTATTTTTTTCAATCTTGCACAACGTTAGTATCTTTATTAACGTTGTTGCCACATTAGACATAAATTTAAACACGTTTGATAATAGTTGGATTAAATTTTACATGTGAAACTTAATTAAAGTAATTAAGTGAAATTAAGAACATTTTAAAAAATTGAAAGACAAAGGATAAAAACGCTAAATTAATTTGGGATTCAGACTTTGTAAATGACCTGCCTCGCCGTAAAGTGGTTGATCTTCTTAATCTGAATCTTCTATCTCGCCATAACTGTACTTAAATTTTGTTATATATCTATATATATAGATATATAATAACCACTCTAGCAGCCAAATCTCCTGGAAGCTTCAAACTTACCAAGCTTTCACTTGCTTAAAACCCAGAGAATAAGCCAGCAGACAGACATAGAGAAGAAAAGGGTGCTACAGAAAAAGACAAAAGAACAAGTGGTGAGTGAGTGAAAGAGAAGTAACATTTTCCAAACATTAGATAGGAACATAAGGGAAACCCTAATTATGACAAGGAGAGAAAGACATGTTTTCCTAGATCTAGAATGAACAAATCAGACTAGCCATGAAAAGCCTACCGTCTCGATTGTAGGTCAAGGAAGGTGGATTAGTTGAAGAAGATTTCATGTGTACTTGAAGTTAAAGTAGTTCTAGTTTTAAAGGGAATGAATGTTAAATTTGGTGCTTGTAGTTGTTTGTTTTGGTTTATGAGAGATTATATGAGAGAGTAAGATAAAAAGTCACCAATGAAGCGAGACATAAAAATTAAGATTCAAAGTGAAAAATCCTTTTTATGGTGAAAAAAAACATGCTCTTTTCTTCTGTTTTTTAGTTTTGCCTTTTCTAATTAGTTAAAAGGACTTCTTTGCATAGAAATTGATAACAACAAAATATTCGAATCTTAAATTATTTTAGGGTAAAATTTTAAAATTTTCTTAATTACTTTAATTAATTCTAGCATGTATAATTTAATCCAGTTGTTATCAAACTATTTAAATTTATGTCTGACGTGACTTGTCATGTCAACAACATTAATAGAGATAATAACGTCGGGTTAGATTTGAAAAAATTGAAAGTTTTACGTATTTAATTGTCACTTTTTAAAGTTCGGACTATAATTGTAAAATTTGATTATCAATAAATAAATCAAGCTAGTTGTGCATGGAAAGCAGACAGATACATGCAACTTCATTAAATGGTAGTCGAAATCATGATGAAGAAGTGGAGAGAGACAACAAGCATCTTCATTAAATGGTAGCCAAAATTATGATGAAGTAAGTGGAGAGAGAGGGGGGCTTGCTTCTTCCTTAAGCATTCCATAAGATTCGACCAAATTTTTGGTCTAGTAGGATGTTTTCTAGTGTGAGTAAACTTTAGTATTTTATTGTTTTTGTTTCCTACAAAAGGAGTGTAATGAAGCCTTAAATGTGTTGTAATTTATTTGGGATTGAATGAATTCTCGTCTCGTCTCCTCTCTCTCTCTCGTGCGTGTGTGTGAGTGTGTTGTGTCATATGATATCAAATTGGTATCAGACCTAGTTAAATCTAGCTCCAATTGTAAAGTGATTTGTGTGAAAAAATAGAGAATTCTTATTGTTGTGAGAGACTGTTTCATTTAAAAGTGAGAGAGATGTTGAACAGTTATAATATTGTGTGGTTAAGTCCCCAATTATATAGTAAAATTGATTATAATTATTGGGAGATTTTAATGTTTACCCACCTCAAGGTTTACAATATTTGGAGTCTTATTAATCTAGACTTACAAGAAGGAGCTGATGTAAATGCTCAATGGAAGGACCAGTTGGCATTATCCCAAATTCACCAAGGAGTAGATTATTCAATTTTTGGTAAAATTGCTAATGTTAAATCTGCCAAAGAAGCATTGAGTGTCTTGAAGCTGGCTTATAAAGGTATAGATAAGGCTCAAAAATCCAAATTGCAGTCCTTGTGTAAAGAATATAAGAGGTATGAATTGTCTAATTCAAAAACTGTTGAATAATATTTTTCTCATGTTACTGATCTTATCAACAAGATGAGACTATATGAAGAGGATATTTCATATAATAAGGTGGTGGAAAAGATTCTACGCACCATGCCTATTAAATTTGACCATGTTGTGACTACAATACTAAAGTCACATGATACGGAGACTATGACTGTAGCAGAGTTACAAGGAAACATTGAAAATCATGTTAGCAAAATATTGGAGAAAGTAGAAAAGACAATATAAGAAGCCTTAAAAGGCTAGATGACTTTTAATAATATTGCAGAATCTAATCAAAATGTAGATGGTAGAGGTCATGGTTTTAATAATAGAGGAAGAGGAGATTTCAGAGGCAGAGGTAGAGGAAGTTTTAGAGGAAGAGGTCGCGACAATAATTTTAACCAGGGAAGAGAAAACAATTCTAGAACATTCAGTCAAGGAAGAGGAGGAAATAATTTTGAGTCTACCAGTCGAGGAAGTGACAAGGTAATCAATATCAAGAAAGATATAATTTTAATTGCTTTAATTGTGGAAGGTATAGACACAAAGTTGTTGATTGTAGATCTAAATCTTAGAACAATTGTCAAGCTAATGTTACAGAAAATAAGTACCAACATTTTGGTAAGAATTTTAAAAATGTAGAAAGTTTTTTTCTAGCAAGCAACACTTGTGTGGAATATGAATATATTTGGTATTTGGATTCTGGTTGTAGTAATCATATGTGTGGGAATAAGGAGTTATTTTCCTCATGTTTAATTAACAGTTAAAAAGGCCAGTGGTAATTTCAAAAAGCTATGAATAAGAAAAATATTTAGGCAGACTCAGTATCTCAGTCAGAGACATCTAGTAGACCCCAAAGACGTCGTCAGTTACCAAAAAGATTAAAAGATTATGTGATAGGTACTGATAATGATATATCTAATGAAAAGATCATCAATTTTGTTTTATTTGCAGACTGTGAACTAATTAATTATAAGGAGACATCAAATGACTTGAAATGGAGAAAAGCCATGGATGAAGAAATATATGCAATTAAAAAGAATAACACATGAGAATTAACAAATTTGCCTGTTGATAAAGAGCCTATTGTAGTAAAGTGGGTGTATAAAGCAAATTACAAGCCTAATGGTGAGATTGATTGTAAAAGGATATAAACAAAAATTAGGTATTGATTACTTTGAAGTATTTGCTCCTGCTCTGAGATTGGATACTATTCACATGATTATCTCCCTCTTAGCTTAAAATAGCTGGAAAAATTATCAAATGGATGTAATTTTTTTTAAAAAATGGAACTTTAGAAGAGGAATTATATGTTGAGCAACCTGCAGGGTATGAAATTAGAGGAAAAGAAGATAAAGTTTACAAGTTGAAGAAAGCACTGTTTGGATTGAAGCAGGCAATAAGAGCATGGTGTTTGACCCTTAAACTTTGGAGCACTTCTCAGTGACCTTCGCGATGTGCCTTAGGAGGAAGGTTAGCAGGATTACACGTATAAGGGAGGCATGCGAAAACACTAAGGTAAACATGGGCGAGTGAGATCGGACTTGGTGCAAATTTTGGTGTAGTCTTAAACCTTGTGGAGATTGACTCGACCCAGGCTAAGGACTTGATGGACTAAGGACTTGGCCCATGCTCGGATGAATGGACCATGACTAGTAGACTTGTTACGGGAAGCATTGGTCAGGCCAGTGTGCTATGTGGGGCTTTGGCAAGATCACACTGCATCATCAGCGTATAGTGATTGTTGGGAGATCTTAGATGATGTGGCGATAACTAGGAGTTAGAATTACAGTGGGACTCAACATCTGAAGATAGTGGAGATTTTCGAGAATAAGGATGTTAGTTCCCTATTTGAGTGTAAACTCTATCTTTCTGTTATCTTGTAGATTCTATCTTATCAGTTAGAGTCCTACTTAAATGGGGGTGTCATCCAATTGATCCACTTAATATAACCTGATATAGATAGACGTGATCTTAGCATAATTTTAGGCAGTTCAGTTTAAGTGAGATTTTGAATGTAAATTGGCTTCCAAGTTAGAGTGCTTATATATAGCTCATTCGAGCTTTGCTCTCCTCATTTAGTAAGAGAAAGCATTCTTTGTATTCTTTTGAGGGGAAGTATATAAAGGTTGGTTTTACCGTACTCTCTTGTTTCCTTGTTGCTTTTATTTTCTTATTGCTTTTATAGCTTTGTTTCTTCGAGTGTGCAAGGTAAACACTTCGAGCATCGTTGAAGGCTGAAGTCTTGCTTAACCAGACCTAAGTGAGACTACTTTGCAAAGGGTATTGGCGATCAACTTCGGTGAAAGTTCGAGTCCTAAGTTGACCTTTGTATCAACTAGTATCAAAGCCAAATTTCAAAATGGTAGTAGGCAACTTGATATAACGAGTGACTAAGGTGGAGGCACTTAGTGGGCTAATTCCTCAAGAGGAGGAAGAGGTCACATCTCATAATACTTGATTCAAGATGTTGGAGGAGCGAATCCAACAGTTGCACAACAAATGGCGGATTTGTTGAAGGCACAAGAGGAGGCCCAGTTCAAGATCACTATACTGAGGCGTGTCGTTGCAACGCTAGATGTCGATCGGGTTGAAAGCTCCACACCATAATTTTCATCTGTGAAGGTACGTGAACCCAAGATGTTCGAAGCCATGCGAGATGCTAAGGTGTTGGAGAATTTATTGTGGGATATGGAGCAGTACTTTGCGGCTGCTAGGGTATCCGATACTGAGAAGGTCAATGTGACAGCCATATACTTGGCTAGGGATACCAACCTCCGGTAAAGGACGAAGACCTCTGCGAAGATTAGTACGGGTAGAACTCCCGTAGAAACGAGGGTGTAGATGAAGAAGGAGCTTAAGGATCAGTTCCTTCCCATGAACACTTCTTGGCTCACGAGAGATGCCTTGAAGAAGCTCAAGCAGGATGGATTGGTAAGAGCCTATGTCAAATCATTTAGTTCTCTAATGTTGGATATTGAGAATACGTCAGATGAGGACAAGCTCTTCAATTTTCTATCGTGGTTATAACCATGGGCTCAAATAGAGTTACGAAGGCAAAACATGAAGGACATGGTTGGTGCACTCGCGACCATTGATGCCTTGATGGATTTTCTATGGAGAAAGAATCTAAGGCAAGCTTCTCAAATTCTTCCAAGGGCAAAGGCCACGCCTAACAGGAGAAAACTGAGGGGAAGAAGAAGAAAGACTCCAAGAAGGAGGATTTCAATGGCAAGGGCAAGTGAAATGGTGGCTCTAAGAATGGGGGAGACGTCCTCAAAGAAGGGAAAGGTTGCTTGTTACTTGTGCGGCAGTCCACACTTTGCCTTAAAGGTTGCTTGTTACTTGTGCGACAGTCCACACTTCGAAAGATGTGGCACTAAATCCGATCACCTCGCTTAATGCGGTTAGTAGCGAGTTGGTTCCCTTTGATAAACTAATGTACGTAGGTGTACAGGTTGGGGAGAAAGATGTGACTACAATGGTATATACGGGAGCGAACCACAGTTTCTTAGCTGAAAAGATGGTTCAAAAGTTGGGCATAAGGGTGTCCAAGGCCCCAATGAAGATTAAAACCCCTGCGGGAAAGGCACAAGCTGTTGCGAAAATTGTTTACAACGTTCTAGTTAGCATTCGAAGTTCGCGTGCCAAGATGAACTTCATTATCATACCATTGGAGGATTTTGAGATGATATTAGAGGTTGATTTCCTCAAAGCAGCAACTGTGGTGCTGTATCCGAGTTTGGGAGGTATGATGTTAATGAACGATCAAAATTCCTTCGACGTGAATTGTTGTAGGTTCTGTGGTGGAACGACGGATGCTATAACTTCGGTAGGACATGTTTCGACCATGAGCATCAGGAAAGGGTTGAAGAAAGGCATGCAGACCTATCTCGTTGCCATGTGGGAAATCAGCGAAGACCATGTGGTGGAAGTCTCGATGCGGTTGCAAGTTTATTGAGGGAGTTTCGGGAGGTGATGTCGAAAGAGTTGCCAAAAACTCTTCCCTCTCGTCGTGAGGTAGATCATAGGATCAAGTTGGTTCTTAGAGCGATCCCACCTACATGTGCCCCATATAGGATGTCCCCGATGGAATTGGAGGAACTGCAGAAACAACTTGGTGAGTTGTTGGAAGCAGGGTCCATCCAACCATCTAAAGCCTCATATGACGCCCCGGTATTATTTTAGAAGAAGCAAGGCAGTACACCTCGGATGTGTGAGGACTATCGAGCGTTGAACAAGGTAACGATCAAAAACAAGTATCTTGTACCTTTGATTAAGGATTTGATGGATGACTTGAGAAGGGCTGAGGTGTTCACTAAGTTGGATCTTCGGAGTAGGTATTGGCAAGTGTGGATAGCTGAGGGTGATGAGCAAAAGGCAACGTGCGTAACTCGGTATGGATCCAACGAATTTTTAGTTATACAGTTTGGATTAACTAACGCCCCTGCTACATTTTGCAACCTTATGAATGATGTGTTGTACGACTTTTTGTATGAGTTTGTTGTGGTCTACTTAGACGACATAGTGGTGTATAACACTAACATGGTAGAACATGTGGAACACTTAAGGCAGGTGTTCAAAAGACTAAGGCAACACAAGCTCTACGTGAAGATGGAAAAGTGTGATGGGTCACATGGTGAGCAAGAGTCAGGTTAGGATGGATCCGAAAAAGGTGAAAGTGATAGTTGAATGGCAGGCTCCCATGATAGTATGAGAATTACAGAGTTTTCTTAGCCTGACGAACTACTATAGGCGGTTCATTGTGGGATACTCTAAGAAAGAGGTGGCATTGACGGACTTGCTGAAGAAGAAGTAAGAGTGGTGTTGGTCCAGTGCATGTGAGGAGGCATTCGAGAAACTTAAAGCCACTATCTGAACCGAACCTGTGTTGAAACTGCCCGTGTTCAATCTTCATTTGAGGTACATACTGATGCTTCGGACAAAGCCATTGGCGGAGTCCTTGTATAGGAGGGTCATCCGGTAGTATTTGAGAGCCAAAAGCTCAATGGTGTGGAGCAGCGTCACTCGACGCATGAGAAGGAGATGCTTGCGGTGGTGCATTGCCTTGAGACTTGGCGAGTATATTTGCTGGGAACCAGGTTCGTTGTCCGAATGGATAACGTTACTAACACGTTTTCCAAGACCTAAAAGAAGTTGTCCGCAAAATAAGCCCGATGGCAGGAGTTTCTTGCTGAGTATGACTTTGTGTGAGAGTATAAACAAGGGAGGCACAACAACGTGACAGGTGCCTTGAGTAGGAATGAGGTATTTGCAGCCCTTTATTCGATCATGAGGGTCGAGTCCAACCTGTTGGAGCAAATTAAGGCGGCAGCTCCATTAGACACTATATACTATAAGTTGATTTGTCAAGTCAAGGACGGTGTTGTGCGTAGGTTTTGGCTCGATGATGATGGGTTTTTGATGACTAAGAGTACTTAAGTATATGTGCCAAGCTTTGGTGGATTGCGAAAACAGTTGTTGAAGGAGACGCATGACTCGCAGTAGGCTGGTCACTCAGGAGTTCAACGGATGCTAGCGCTCCTATCTTGTTCCTATTTTTGGTTGAAGATGGAGAATGACGTGGAATGTTACGTCAAGACGTGTCTTATTTGTCAGTTGGATAATCCAAAGAGAAAGAAGGAAGCCGGCATGCTACAACCCTTATCTATCCCTGAGAGACTGTGGATATCGATTTCAATGGATTTCATTAGTGGTTTCCAAAAGTGGACAACATGACATCAATTATGGTGGTGATTGACAGATTCTCCAAGTATGCGATCTTCATGCCAACTCCTGTGATTGTCCCTCGGATGTTGCGGCTGAATTGTTCTACAAGAACGTGGTCAAGTATTTCGGAGTTCCAACAGATATTGTGAGCGACCGAGATGCCAGATTTACATACCGATTCTGGATGTCCCTTTTTAATATAATGGGTTGCAATTTAAAGTTTTCAACGGTAAATCACCCACAAACAGAAAGAATCACCGGTTTGTGGGAGGAGTACCTATGACATTATGTAAGTGCAAGTCAACGTAACTTGCATAGATCTTCGGCTACGGAAAAAGTCCCTTTGAGATTGTATTGGGACAACATCATCTCACATCAGTAGAGATTGCTCAGCAAAGGACAGGTGGCAAATGTCCTGAGGCGCACAAGTTTGCAATGGAGAAGCAAGAATTGTTGAATGAGGCGAGGGATAGTCTTCGAAAAGCTTCTCGAAGGATAAAGAAGCAAGCGGATCTTTGAAGGAAACCGTTAGAATTTGACGTGGGAGATAAAGTTTTATTAAAACTAACCCTACGAATTTGGATGAAGAACTCAAGTAAGCAAGTTCATAGGGGTTTAGTACCGAAGTACGATGGACCATTTAAAATGTTACGTAAAGTGGGGAACGTGGCATACAGATTGAAATTGCCTAAGCGGTTAAAGGAATACCCTACTTTTCATGTTAGTTTTCTCAAGCCTTACTATAAGGATGCATCAGATCCAAATAGGATTCAGGTGAAACAAACTCCATTGGTTGTGAGAAAACAGTTCGAGGATCAAGCGGAGAAGATCCTAGATCATTGAACAATGGGTCAACACAAGAAGAACCGAAGGACCGAGTTCTTGATTCAGTGGAAAGGTAAACCTATCACGGAAGCTACATGGGAGAAAGATATGACTGTGGCAATTTGAAGACCAGGTGAATGCCTACCTTCAGACTATGTCGCTAAGGACGTCGAATCCATCTGGTGGGGTGGTTTGTTAGACCCTTAAACTTCGGAGCACTTCTCAGTGACCTTCATGATGTGCCTTAAGAGGAGGGTTAGTTGGATTATACCCATGAGAGAGGCATGCAAAAACACTTAGGCAAACATGGGCAAGTGGGAGCAGACTTGGTGCAAATTTTAGTAGAGTCTCGGACCTTATGGAGATTGACTCGACCCAGGCTAAGGATTTGATAAACTAAGGACTTAGCCCATGCTCGGATGAATGGACCACGACTAGCGAACTTGTTATGGGAAGCATTAGATCAGGTCAGTGTACTATGTGGGCTTCGGCAAGAAGATACTGCATCATCAGTGGATAGAGATCGTGGGGAGATCTTAGATGATGTGACGACAACTAGGAGTTGGACTTGCAGTGGTACTCAACATTTGAAGATAGTGGAGATCTTAGAGGATAATGATGCTAGTTTCCTATTTGAATGTAAACTCTATCTTTCTGTTATCTTGTAGATTCTATCTTATTAACTAGAGTCCTATTTGGATGGGGGTGTCATCCAATTAGTCCATATGATGTAATTTGTTAGAGATAAACGTGATCTTAGAACGATCTTAGGTAGTTCAGTTTAAGTGAGATTCTGATTGTAACTTAGCTTCCACGTTAGAGTGCCTATATATAGCTCGTTTGAGCTTTGCTCTCCTCATTCAGTCAGAGAGAGCATTCTTTGTATTCTTTTAAGGGAAAGTATATAAAGGTTGGTTTTATCGTATCTCTTTTATTTCCTTGTTGTCTTTATTTTCTTATTACTTTCGTAGCTTTGTTTCTTCGAGTGTGCAAGGTAAATACTTCGAGGGTCTTTGAATGCTGAAATCTTGCTTAAGCGGACCTAAGTGAGACTGCCATGTAAAATGTATTGGCAATCAACTTTGGTGAAAGTTTGAGTCCTAAGGTGACCTTTGTATCACATGGTAACAAAAGAATTGATTCATACTTTATGAAGTATAATTTTGAGAGATGTCCTTTTGAGCATATTTTATATGTTAAATTTGTTGAGCCTAATGATATTCTAATTGTGTGTCTTTATGTTGATGATTTAATTTTTACTGGAAATAACTTAAAGATGATTGAAGAATTTAGGAAGGCTATGGGAAAATCATTTGACATGACAAACTTAGGTCTAATGTCTTATTTTCTTGGAATAGAGGTAATTCAACAGGATGATGGAATTTTTATCTCCCAAAGGAAGTATACAAATGAAATTTTAAAGAAATTTAAGATAGAGAATTCAATACCAGCTCCCACCCTAGTTGAAGAGAATTTGAAACAAATAAAAGAAGACAAAGGGAGACCTATAAATTCAACTTACTGTAAAAGTTTAATTGGAAGTTTGAGGTATTAACTTCAACCAGACCATATGTAGTTTATAAAGTTGGATTACTTAGCAGATTTATGAAGGAGCCTCATAACTTTCATTTACAAGGAGCAAAGATAATTTTTCGATATATCCAAGGTACTTTGAATGAATGACTTTTTTATGCAAATATCAATTATGTGAATCTTGTAGGTTACATAGACATTGATTGGGTGGAGGTATAGAAACAAGAAAAAGCACATCAATGGCATTAGCGCAATATCATGGTCTTCAAAGAAACAACCTGTGGTTGCATTATCTATAGCTGAACCAGAATACATTGCAGCAACTAGTCATGCTACGCAAGCAGTATGGCTAAGAAGAATGCTTGAAGTATTACATCAAAAACAAGATGTTCTAACATCATTATTCTATGATAATAAGTTCACAATAGCACTATGCAAAAATCTAATTTTTCATTGGCGATCCAAGCACATAGACATTCGATTCCGTAAAATTCGAGAGCTTGTAACTGAAAAGGAAGTAGCAATTAATTATTGTCACATTGAAAAACAAGTTGCAGATATTTTTACTAAACCACTGATGTAACATTTATATACCCCCTGGGAGGATATTCAGATGCTACACAAAACAGAACCAAAATAATCCAAAACATACCAAACAGTCCCTTACATGCATTCCCAGAAACCCAAGCAAACAAACATTACAATCTATTAGGAGTTATTTTATAAACAAAACATAATATGCATCATACATATTGAACTTGTCAAAATACATACCATAAATCCAATTCTGACCTATGCTATGGTTATTAAAACCCATACACACACAAAATACAAATTCCAATATGTCTCATTAAATGAAATACAACTTAAAAACAAACTGAACATTTCCATAACAAAGCATAATCTTCTTGGCCACTGTGGTTGTCTTTGTCTCAGTCTTTAAACCTTCATATCAGAACCTACACAGAGACAAAACTCGTGCTAAGCACAAAGCTTAGTGAGAAATAACTAAATAGGATACATATGGCGACTGTTTCTAACAGTCGTCTAACATTCATATGTTTATAATCTAATCATATCATAAGCAGTCTTTAGTTATTCATATTCAAGAGCAACCCAAACATTACGTGTCTCATAATAGTTTATGATTCATTAATATAGATCAAAACATATAAATATCATAATATAATGTCATTGCTTCATAACAGCATTCACAAGTCTCAAAACAGAGCAAAATTGTGCCAAAACATATCAAAACTTGTATCGGATCGGAATTCATCTTGTATCAGATCAAAATTTTTCTTATTTCATATCAGAACTTGTTTATAACATAATCGAACATGTATCAAAATACAAACCAGGTTAGCCTGCTAAGCCTTTTTACAGAAGTGGGTAACGAGATCAGAACAGAATATACCATGATTGGTATCACAGAGCAGGAGAGACTTATGTCTCAGTATCAGAGGACATTATTGTGTCAAATATCAGGAGACAACGAAGTGTCAATATCAGGAGACGCCTTAGTGTCATAGAAGCAGCTGTAGACCCTTCTAGGCATGCCTATTTACCCACGACTAGGATTTAACAGCTTTACAATTCATTTCAGATTTCAGAATCACAAGCAAATAATGTAGTGGGTCTTTATTTCATTTTTCTCAAATTGAACATATTCACTCCTTTTGATCAAACTCAATATGCCTTATAAACATAAGCATTTGCATCAATATATCAATGAAACATTAAGTCATTACAAATTACATAACATCATAGAAATTCCTAAATCACAAACCTCCATATCCAACTCACATCACATAAAACCCTTGGAACACATTTGTATTCTTAAGAACACATTCATCTTGAACATACCATACATTTTAACATTAGACACATTATTAATTAATCACACATTCTTTAAGTTATTACCTCAATTAATAGTCCATAACTAGATTAACTTCTACTCAATTAATCTAACATCGTCTAGGTTCATTTTCAACCTCAATTAAGATCAATTAAACCATTACTAAGTGCCTTAACCTTATATATGTAAACAATTGCACAAAACAAAGTTTTCACTTTCCTAACACTTTTCCATGACCTTGGGAATATGCCCTATAATTCCCACAATTAGGGGATGAGTGAACCGAAGGTTCACTTATCTACAACCTTCAAACTGCTTCCAAAACTTAACTCCGTCATACACCTTCAACACCCCTTCACCATAATTCTTCAATTCCACCTTATTCATGCCTCAACTCCACATCAAATTCATGTCCAAAACCAATGAAAAAATCATTCATTAAGTAACTTACAAATCAATATCTTCCACATATCAACACCAAATCAGAAGTTATCATACAAGGATCATTTTTCCATCATTCATTTATCATCATCTTAACACATATTCTATTTAATTCAAGTATCGAACATTTCATATTATAACATGAAATCAAGTTTAGCATTCCTTTACCTAATTACCTTCAAGTTACTTCTTCAAAGAACTAATCAAACCAACCTTTAATGCAACCAATACACTTCCAAAATCTAGGTAGGTGTAGGATGATCTTGACACCCAAAAGACAGTAGCATAAAAGATAGCTTAAGGTAGCTTCTTGATGCAGTTTATGGCAAAGAGTTTAGTGTGATAGCACGTCAAAATTGAAGTAAAATTTAGAGCAAGAAGAGGGGATGCTTTCGATGGTGAATGAGCAAAAAGAAGGAAGAATTACAATAGAAATTAGCCAATACATAAGGTCATGCCATGTGTAAGATGAGTGTCCTACTCTAGGGACACTTATCACACAAAGACACAAACCACATGTACTTTAATGGAATAACCCACATGTCACACATAGAAATGAGTCACTTGTCCTCCATTTAAGCTATCAAATGTCACAATTCTATTATGTCATTTGTCACTCAACCAATGTGAAAGTGTAAGTCGACTTGTACATTTGTTGTAACTCGACTTATGCCTATACAGTACCATAAGTCGACTTGTGTCTCCTGTAACTCGACTTATCCAAGACATAACTCGACTTGTGTGCATACAAATTCAACAAGACATAATGCGCATCAAAGAGTTGATAACCCAATGTGTGTGCATACATCACGGGTTGATGGCACAAAGCGATAGTTGCATCGT
>JAOSBM010000009.1:12708325-12712723 GCA_027568955.1 Erythroxylum tenue | reverse complement strand
GCGGGGGAGAGGAAAAAAAGGGAGGGGTAGGTTTTAAGTGACCGTCAGTTTTACCGACCCCATTACCGACCGAATTTTCGGTCGGTGTATAATCATCACTTAAGTTTTCCGACCGAATGCTGGTCGGTCGCTATTTCTAAACAGGTTGCCAACTTCTCCGACCGAACGATTTATTCGGTCGGAATTTCCAACGAATATCAATTCGGTCGGTATTATTCGGTCGCAAATCATCAGTTTCCTTGTAGTGTGGGTTAAAACATGGGCTTGGCATTATCATCGTTAGTTCTGGACATGTTTTTTGTGATCTAAATGATTAGGCATGGAGTTGGCATAGTTTCTCCACTAAACTTATAATCATTACATATTGATTAGGAGGTTTTCATTGCAGTGATTGGCAAATGAAAACTAAACCTAACCCTGCAGTTTCCACTATCCTGTCCTGGTCCTTAGCAGTTTCCAGTATCTCACCTTACTTCCCTTTACTGCTCTCAACCACCGTTTACCACATCTGGAAAGAACGCAATGCCCGAACCTTCAGGAATGAAGCCTTGGTGGAGGAGCGAGTGGTTTCTGGCGTAATCTCCCTTGTTAGGGAATAGCTCAGCCTATACACCGAGAGGAGGTAATTCGATTCGTACTTTCTTTATTTACAGGTTATTTGCTCAGTTTTTTTTTCCAGGTTACTGTTGTAGAGATTCACTTTGCTTGCTTAGAGGTGCTCCACAACTATTTCTCGGCGGCAATTTTCAGGCCATTTTAGGGCCTTTGTTGTGTTTGGATGTCTCAGTACTCTACGGCTGGTTGACTGCGAGATGATCTTTCCTTGTTTGGATTGGTTTCTCCATGGGTTATGTTTGATTGTTCCTTGCTGGTTTTCATGCTAATTGTCTACTGTTTGGTCTTTGGTAGCTTTCCTATTGCTTGGTGTTTTCCTTTTCATACCATGTTTCGAGCTACTTCTTTAGCTGGTTGAGCTTAGGTGGTTTAGACCGTGACATTTTTGTATTTATTCTCTAGCGCAATAATTAATTTTCTGATTTACCAAAAAAAATCTCATATTTACTATAAATTCAATCATCTATATATCTAATATTATATCCATCTAAATTTTCGAAAAAATATTATATCCATCTAAATATCGATTATGTATCTTTTAAGACAATGGTTCAATGTGATGGTCGATAAGATTTTTTTTAGTGACACTCGTACTTCTATATAATATTTTTTGTTACACTATCTTCCTAATCAAGTGAAGTTTCTTAAGTGTATGCTTGGATTTGATGAGACTTTGGTTCCTTTTCTTGTACAATAATGTTATTATTTTTATGGTATAATATAATTTGTTCTATACTTTTAGTAACCACTCTAAATTTGTTAATGAACTTCTTTATGAAAATGATTTTCTTTATTGCCTTAACCACTAAAATATACTTTGTCTCAATTATAGAATCAATAATAATGGGTTGTTTGTAACTTTTTCAATGTACTACATCATCATTTAGAGTAAAAATATATTTTTATCAGGACTTGTTATCATCATGATCAAACTAAAAATTAACATGTAAGTAACCTTGAACTCTTAGTTTTGCTCTTCTATAGACTAAGAAAACATCTTTAGTTCTTTTCAAATACATTAAAATATTTTTCACAGTTTTTCAGTGATCATTTCTAAGATTGGCTTGAAATATGCTTGTTATGCTCCAAGCACAAGAAACATCTGGTCTTGTATATAATATCAAACATATGATTGGTCTAATTACCGAAGTATATAAAATATAATCCATTTTACCCCTATCATCCTATATGTTTGGAAATATTCTTTTAGAGAGAAATCCTAAATGGCATGGGCAAGAATCCCCTCTAAGAACTTTTCATACTAAACCTATTTAACATTTTATCTTGGTACATTGATTGGGATAAACCAAACAACTTATTTGATATATCTTTATCGTTCTTTAGTCCCAGAATATACGTTGCTTCTCCCATATTAAGCATTGAGAAGTTCTCAGACAATCAAATATTTATATATTGGAGCATCAATATATCATTTATAATTAGTAATATGTTATCCACATATAGCACTAAGAAGATTGGTGCATCCCATTAATCTTTTTATAAATATAAGATTTTTAACTTTTTTAATAAAATCAGGCTCTTTGATTGTTTCATCAAAATGGATGTTACAAATTTGTGGCGCTTGCTAAAGTTCACAAATACACTTTTGTAACTTACATACTTGCTTAAAAAAGCTTTTGTAGTCAAAACCTTTAGATGTGTCATGTACACATCCTTAAGTCAATTTCTGATTTAAGAAATATTGTTTTGACATCCTTAAGCAAATTCTCATTTTTCTATATTCAAGGCTAATGATGAAGGAATCAAATCTCTTATACCAATACATCAACGCCTGCTTTAAACCATACAGAGATTTGTTCAACCTGCAAACCAAGTTCTCTTTCCCTTTTTCTTCAAAACCTTCTGGCTGCAGCATATAATTTTTTTCTTCATGATATCCATAAAAAATGCAGTTTTCACATCTAACTACTCAAGATGCAAGTCAAGTGTAGCACACATCTCCAGGACTACTCGAACTGTGGTGAGTCGAACCACAGGAGAAAATATTTCATTGAAGTCAATTCCTTCCTTCTAAGCATATCCTTTTACTACTAATCTAGCACGATATCGCTCTACTTGATCGTCACCACTCCTCTCAATCTTGTAAACCCATTTATTGTCAATAGGCTTTCTTCCTTATGGTAATGATACCAGCTCTTATGTCTTATTCTTATCCAGAGCTTCAATTTCTTCCTGCATTACTTCCATCCACTGATATGCATCTGAACTATTCATTGCTTTTTGAAGAATTGATGGCTCTCCGTCCTTAGTTAAAAGACGGTATACAATATTGATCTCCATAATATAATATGAGTGTCAGCTTGGTGCTCTTCTTGTGCAAGTTGATTTCTGAGTATCTCAAACATCAGTTTGACTGGATCTTGCTCCTCGTGCTTTGGTGCAACTTTAAAAGAATCATTTTGATCAAATTCCCTTTCCTCCTGTACTGTTGTAGTCTTTAAATTCTCTTTTGAAGTGCTAACATATTTTGTTTGTTCTTGATCATTATCTTCCAAGAAAATAACATCTTTGCTGATAACAATCTTGTAGGCAGTGAGATTCCACAAACAATAACCCCCTACTCCTTCAGCAAATTCCAAGAAAATACATCTTCTAGATTTTGGATCCAACTTTGTAGTTTCTTAGGCATTGAACATCACATAGGTAGGACTTTCAAATATATGGAGGTTAGAATAATCTACTGGTTTATTAGTCCATATCTTCATCGGTGTCTTCAACTCAATTGCAGTTGATGGAGCTCGATTCATCACATAACAAGCGGTATTGACTGCTTCTACCTAGAATTTCTTATTTAAGCTTGTAATTCTCAACATCACTCTTGTTGTTTCCAACAGAGTTCTATCCATTCGCTCTTTTACTCCATTTTGTTGAGGAGTGTATGCCGTCATGAACTGCCTTTTGATGCCTTCTTGCTTGCAAAATTTATCAAATTCTTTACCAATATATTCGCCTACATTATTTGAGCACAAACACTTGAGCCTTGTTTGGATAGTAGCTAATTAGCTAAAAATTAGTTGGTTGACCAAAAATTATATAGTTGACTTTATCTATCAGCTGTTAAATGTGTTTGGTTGTTGGCTAAAAACAACTAGCTGCTTGTTAGCAGCGATTAGGGTAATCAGGTGATTACCCCAAACCTATATGCCAAATTTGCCCACGATGCTTTCTTCATTAGAACAAGATCTTCTGTCCAGTTTTATGATGTCTTATTGTGTCCGGTGAATCTTAGCCATTAATTTATGCGAGTCCCACATAGGCCCCACATAAATTAACGTGGAGTCCGCATAAATAAATGACTGAGATTTACTGGACACAATAAGACACCATAAAACTGGACAAAAGATCTGAACTCTTCTTCGTCTTTGAGCAACTCTAAAAGTGGGTTTCGCCTCTCTCTGTTTCTACCTCTTTACTCTGCGCTCTCTGCTCTGCCCATCTTCTTCTTTTTCTTCTTCGTCATTCTTCTTTTTTCCCTTTTGCTGCTCCTTTCATTTGGGATAACTAAGGTTCCATGAAGTGGGTTGCTTGAGACGATTTTGGATGACTTCTTTGTTCTTTATTTGGTTGGTTTTTTCACTCCTACTGCAGATGGTTTTTGTATTTGAGCTTTTCTGACGCTGAATGGTCCAGCATTCTTCATGGAACTTGTTTCCAGTAAATGGGTATTTGTATTCACCATATCTTGTTGCATTTTCTTCTTTGGCGCTTATGCAGGTTGAGATTATGCATTTTATTAACAATATTCATTAGATTTTGTAGACA
>JAOSBM010000009.1:12700825-12703325 GCA_027568955.1 Erythroxylum tenue | reverse complement strand
AATTACGAATATGGTCTTTCTTTTTCTTCAGTAATGGACAATACTTATGGCACACTTGCAACATAATTCAAAAATATGTATAAAAATCCAATTGTAGTTATTATAGACTTTAAATTTGATATAGTAAAGCTAAAAGTGATAATACTAACACATTTGAGATATTTACAAATTGAATTACGATTTGTCCTTCGAAAATTGCCACGTAGAGAGAGAAGAAGATGACAGTTGAGCCACGTAACAAGCCCATCCTCTCTCTACTTTCTTACTTACAAGTTACAAGGGTTTCCATTTCTGCTCATTCCTTGATTACGATCCCCAAATGCATGCCGACATCTGATTCTTAAAACGACAGCCCCGTCCAAACAAAACGAAGAAACAAATATGGAAAAACCCCACGAATAAGAACACCTTGTCCCCTTTAGTAACGAGCCTCTCAGCCTGAACCCAAACGATTCAAAACCAAAACCTAACGATTTTCTCAAAATGTCCTCGGCGACCCCACCAACGTACACGTTCCTCTCTCGGGCCACCTCCGCATCCTCCGTCTTCTTCGCCACGCGCCGCCCATGGCGTCAATTCGGGGAACTCTCCTCCTTCACACGCCCATACACCTTGGGCGAAGCCACTCTCCGCATTAAGCGAAACCTCCCCTACTTTCGCGTCAACTATGCGTTGATTGTTCTCTTAGCTCTTTTCCTGAGCATACTGTGGCACCCGCTGTCAATAATCGTTTTCTTGGTCATCTTTGTCGCGTGGTTTTTCCTCTACTTTAACCGCGACGAGCCTCTGGTTGTTTTCAACCGTACGATCGACGATCGAATCGTACTGGGTATGCTCTCGGTAGTCACTCTCGTCGCGTTGGCTTTGACTAGCGTGTGGCTGAATGTCTTGGTCTCTGTTATGATTGGGTTCGCAATTGTTTTGATTCACGCTGTGTTTAGAGGGATAGACGATTTGTACATGGACGAGCAAGAGGTTGGAGATGGTGGGTTGCTTTCTGTTGTGGGCAGTCCCACCGGAGGAGGGTACGCTCGCATTTGATCGGTAGGTGGGTTTTCTTGAAGGACTCGATTTCGAGATGGGCATAGCGTAGAATTTGAGAAAAGTTGCATGAATTGAATTTTTTTTTTTTTTGGTCTCACTTGAGTAGTTTAGTGATCCAAGTATTATTTGTAATTTTGTATATCTTGATTTTTTTGGTATTTGAATTGGGAATCTTAGGTTGAATGTATGATTGGTGCTATAACGTATAGACATAGTATGGCGATCGAATTCGAGTTTGGCTGTCGACGGAATCACCATTAACGTTGTAAATGTAAAATTTGCAGAGGATGTACATATATACAAGTTGAATATATGCTCTTAAAGATACTTCCCTTAAACATCAAACACTTCATGTAAATGTCTCCTATAACTACACAATTCTATATATCATAAGTTAACAGACTCCAACAGTCCCCTTCAAGTTGGCGTGTGCAAATTCAAACGAACAACTTAAATCTATCTTTCCCTAATGCCTTAGTGAAAACTCCGCTATTTGATCCTTTGTCCACACTTTTGCAGGGGCTACTTCCTTTGACTGAACTCTTTCCCTCACAAAATAACAATCCATTTCAACATGCTTTGTCCTTTCATAAAATACCCGATTTGCGGCAATGTGTAGAGTTGCCTGGTTATCGCAAAAAGAGCTCTGTTGGTTCTTCTTCTTGAGGTGCTTTCAAGTCCTTCAACAACTATCATAACCAAATTACCTTAGTAACTGTAGTAGTCATAGCTTTATATTCCGCCTCTGCTGATGAACTAGCCACCACTGATTGTTTCTTTGTTTTCTAAGAAATTGGTGACTCACCTAGTTTAACGAAATACCCTGTAGTGGATCTCCAAGACATAACACAACCACCCCAATCGACATCACAAAATGCTTTGAGTTGTAACTCACTTGATGCTGGTAATAAAATACCTTGTCCTTGTGCCATCTTTAATTAGCGAATGACACGATAGGCTACATCTAACGGCCTATTTAGTAGAGGGTAATTCTATTACCCTTCTATTCTTAATTGTTAACTATTCCGGTGTTTGGTTGGCAAAAAGCTCACGGAATAGTTATTATTAAGATTACCTATTCCTAGACATAAGGGAATGGGTAAAGATCATGTGACCTTGTCTTTACCTATTCCACACACATCCGGAATAGGTATATATGTCTTTCACTTCTAGACAAGTTTGAGTTTTAGCTGTTGATGACGACCCAATTTGTCTCGAAGTTTTGGAAAAAAATGCTTTGGAAATTAATAATAATAATAATAAATAATTAATTTCGTATAATAAAATTAATAATATTAATAATAATAAGAATAATAATGAGTAGAAAATTTATAAATAATAATAACAATAATTAATTAATTATTAATAATAATAAGTACAAAATTTATAATAATAATAATAAGATAATTAATTTCTTATAATAAAATTAATAATATTAATAATAATAAGTATAATA
>JAOSBM010000009.1:12675194-12690093 GCA_027568955.1 Erythroxylum tenue | reverse complement strand
ACCTTTTGATGATCTTTAGCTATTCCTAAAAGTTGAGGAATACCTAATCTTAGGATTAGGTATTCTAACATTTTTGTATAACCAAACAAAGGAATAGGAAAACTTTAGGAATAGACCAGGAATAGAATTCTTATTCCTGTGAACCAAACATGCCATTAGATATATAAGCAATGGAATAATAAACTTAACTAATATTTTAATAAAGAAAAAGCAAATAAATCAAAAATTTAAAAATTTAAAATTTAATAGATAAACAACTTTATCTTAATAAATAAAATTTTATTTTTAACAAATAATAAATCTTATTTTTACTACTCTATTCTACTGATCTCAAATTTTATTTTTAAACAAAAAATACATTGAATCATTCTCCAAAGACAGTTACTTCAAATGCAACGATTTGTTTTTCATACTTGCCTGAGAAAAGACAAGAAACGATGGACAGCAAGATTTGGCACCTGAAGCTGTTGGGAAAGGATATTACCGGACGACAGTGAATTTTAGGCTGCGTGTAATAGGCTAACATCACAGTTCTAGGTAGTTCCACCCGCATTTATGTACGGACGCATTGTTCCTTGATTGAAACGACTCGGTTTTATTTCCTTTTCTTTTTTGCCTGAGAGACAAAAACAAAAGTTTCGATCTGTTAAACATTGATCGTTTCTTGAAATATAAGTAAAGAATAACTCAATGGCTAATGAATTGTTTGAAATAATATTGAAAATCACATGCCAATAATTTCAATTAATAGAATTTTAAATATTATAGTTTATACTCTTTTTTACGCTTAATTCAATTTAAAGTTTTCCATAAAAAATTTATGAATTGCTTTGCATTTAAGAAGCAGAGTCTTCAATTTTTGTGTTGCTCTTTTCAATCCTGTTTTTGCCGAAAAGAAAGATGTACATATGCTTGACGATTTATGATGTATCGTTATTAATTAACTATGTAGAAAACTTTGTATCAAAATCCTATTGGATTCCATTTCCAAATTAAAGGAAACTGGCATGTAGTCCTGACAGCTGCTTTTGGCTTGCATCTTCTCCATGTGCTCGCAAGCCAGCCAACTCAAATGCGTTTCTTTTTTGACTTTCAGGAAGTTGGCACTTTGCATTTTGTGTGTTTGTCGGTCTTCTCAACTCTCTTACAAGAAACTAGACAGACAGACAGACAGACAGACGTCATTAGGTTACCAAACGGTCCAAGCCTCTTACCTATAATCTAACCGCCTCAGCACTCTTCTAAACTGTAAAGACAATTTTAGAAATATTATTTTTAATATTTTTCAACTAGAACCTCTCATAACTAGTGAACCAATTGTTACTTTTGAAACACAAGTTTATAGAATCAGATTTTTGTTTCTATTATAATGTTTCTATTATATTCTATTAAATTATATATATATATATATATATTTATATAAATCTTATATAAATATATAGATAAAATTTAATAAAATAAATTAAAATAAAATAATTAAAACAGAAAATTTGAAGTAAAAGCCCGCGCCCTTAATTCTAGCCCAGTAAATCTTCAAAGTAGTCCCCTGAGACTCTTTTTTCAATTTGTACGAGAGATTTTATTTATTTTAGTTACGGACATGTACGTCCAATATAGTAACTCCTTATACGTACCAAATATTAGGCCGTCTTTTTAAAAAATTGGCTAAAATTAGACTGTAATTTACCTCCCTAATACAATATCAAGCTAGAATATGAGGGCGCATAAGGTGGACGTTCTACTTTTGAATCCAAGGAGTCCAAAGTCCAACGCTCTAGGTAGGCTCAGGTTGGCTGTCGAAAAGAAACACCTGACGCGTCAGAATCGAACCACGAATGAGGCCTCGTCCTCACCATTTGCCATGGATGTCCCCACCAAAGTACCCTTTACTTCGTCGTCATTTTCGCAGCTCAAATCTTGAAGCCCACATCCAATTCCAAAGCGCGCCCACAAACACACACATATATAAGTCCCAAATATCACAACAACAAAATCGAAACGAAAAATAAAAGTGAAAAGGAAAATTATAGGAAAAGAATTAAAAGCGCAAAAACCTCTTGCCTTGCAGAGCCAAGCATGGAAAGAAACTCTCTACTCTCACCCTCTCTCTATTTAAAAGCATGAAGTAGAGAGGAAAAGGAAAGGATCAAAAACCCTAACTTCGGTTCCTTTCCGTCCAAGCATCGAATCTTCGCGATTGGAATGTGTTCTGTTGGAGAATGATTCATCGACGATAGAACGTTTCAGGAATAAGTTTGGATTTCAGTTGCTTCTCTCTTTTTTATGTTTGCCATTTTGGTATATTGATGAGGAAAATTCATCGATGGCAGAGGATTTTGATCCTCTCTCTGCTCTTTTTTACTTTGGTCGCTCCTATCGTTTTCGTCTCCGATAGGCTCGGGAACTTCTCTCCCGCCGGTAAGTCCGTCTCCTGGGCACCAATTCACATTGCACATATGTAAAAGTTAGAGAAAACGGAGGTGTGAGAATATTACTCATTACTGAATCTCTGTCTTCTTCGTGAAGTTTCTTTGGTCGTTTTAACATTAAGGTTTGGCTACAATGGATTTGTTGTTTAATAAATTATTTTAATCTGTTTTCACAGGGCGGAAAGAGTTTGTAGAAGATTTGACTTTTGTAAGTACCTTAAATATGATGCTTTTTGTTTCATTTCGAAGCGGTCAACAAAAAGTAAAAAGGGTATATAGAATTTCAGGTTTATTTTCTTCAAGGTTCAGGCGTACCAAGAAGTTATTTTCACTGTGTGAGGACAGTTTGTTGTGTATTGTGGACTCTTTTGAATTGAGAATTTGCCATAGTTCTGTAATATTTGTGTCACACCGTCTAGATTTGCAGTACTCACCTCAAATTATTTTTAACTATTTAAATTTCCCCAATGGAAATTAGATAACCACAGATGACATGGTAAATGATTTATTGTTCACTCGTTTTTTCTTGGTGCAGAAATATAGGACCGATGCTGTAACACTTAATTCAATCAAGCAGGTTTGATGGTCTATTTCTTGATGTATGTTCTGCTCTCAGAGTGCTAATATCCTATAGCTAATTATGTATATCCTTTGTTCCTGCTTTGTGCTCCAGGAAGCAGGTGAAGGCTTGAAAGAGCCAAATCTGCTCATTTATGAAGATAAGGGTTTTGGTTCCACCATGAGTTACAACTCTTCTAATGAGGAAAATGATTCTAAGCAGTTAGAAACTTCTGGGGATGTTGATCCTGATTTAAAACAATCTGAAAATTCTGTAACTGTAGCAAATCATTCGAAAAGTAATGGTAGGTAGAATGTTATTCTCGTTTCTCCTTTTGTATTTGACTGCTGTAAGCTTTCTCTGACTTGTTAATATTTATTGTTTCAGGAACAAATAATTTAGAGATAGAAGAAGATCAGGCTTTGTTGAAGGGAACTAGATACTCAAGGTCAGGAGAAAAGGTAGTCTATGTCATGCCTCAGTCTTCTTGTAATGTTTTTTGCTGGAATTTATAGTTTTCAGAGTTGAGGCTAATTTTTTGTATATGGATCTGCCAGATCAGTAAGAAGAAATGAAATAATATGTATGTTTTAACATCTACAAACATAAGGATGTTAAAGTAGATGTAAAATACAAGCTCAGTTATCTGAGCAGAATCGTGCTTAATGCAAAAGTTAATCATGAGCTTACCTGTGGCAACTTGTCTGACCAGGAATAGAGCTTGTGTAAGGGGCTGACACTGACTATTCTTCAAGTTAGTGAAATTCTAGAAGTCTAGGGTATAAAGAACTTTGTAGTCCTCGTTTGTTGATTTTGTCAGTTATGTGTATAGCATCAATAGCTATTTGGAATAGCTAGATAAGTTTGTCTGGTCATTTGAAACGAAATGTTGGTTCTCTGTATGGAGTCACATTATTATAGGGACTCCTAAAAGGGTTGAGAACATAGTGCAAAAGTTTCAGAGCTTGTATTTAGAGTTTTGAGAAAACCTAAGACAACCTATATAGCAAAATTGGAATATTTGTTTGTGAAATCAAATGAAGTGGAAAATATTGACTTCAAATGTACAATTGGATTTGAAGACCAATGTTATGTTTTACTTGTCTGGAAGTTAAAATAAGAGGCATAGGGGAAGAGGAAAAAGACAGAGAAGGGGGAGAATTGCTAGAGATTAAGGGAATGAAGTTTAGAGAAAAAGTGACTGAGAAGACAAATAGAAAGGAGAATGAGGAAATATCTTTTCTTAATCCATTTCATTCTTTAGCTACTTTTTTATAACGTCATTGTAAGAAACTTTGGCTAGCAATGCCAACTTTGCAGTTTATAACAAACATTTCAACAGATATATTCTTTGTTCTTTACACAAAATTGGTGAACCGAGTTGGCCTTTTAGAATCTCGTATGCTACTTTTGATGTTTGTAGAAGTTTGTGGTTTCTTGCTTCGACTTGGGCCTGGCTCAGCTGTTGGTCCCGCATCAATACCCTCCTCTTCGAGATTTACCCTGCCCTCAAAGTCATAATTGGGAAAGTCATGTTTTAACTCAGCTATAACTTCCTAGGTGGCATCCGATGCAGGCTGGCCTTCCCACTGGACTAGTGCTTGAGGGATATGGGTGTTATGTTGGAGTAATCGACGATAACCTAGGATGTTGGCTGGCTTCAATAGTGGGTGCTGATTTATGAAATCTAGAGACAAGGGGGCTGTATCAAGTGTCGGGTCTCCCACAAATTTTTGAGCTTAGAGACATGAAGCACGTTATGAAGTTTGGCAGAGGTAGGAAGATTAAGACGGTAGGCAACAACTCCTATGCGCTTCGTGATCTGGAAAGGGCCAAAAAATCGTTTAGACAGCTTGTTATGAAAGCGATGAGCAAGAGTGGATTGCCGATAAGGCTGGAGTTTGAGGAGGACCCAATCTCCGATCAAATAGTTGACATCCTTCCGTTTTCTATTGGCTTGGGTGCTCATTCTATGCTGTGCTTGATGCAGGTTTTCTTGTAAATTGGTTAAGATTTGGGACCTAGATTGGAGAAGTTCATCAACAGATGCAATTGATGAGGAGCCTGCGATATAATCAACCAGGGAAGGTGTGGGTCAACCAAACACTGCTTCATATGGAGTCATTTTAATGGCAGAGTGCCAGACTGTGTTATAATGCCATTATGCCCAGGAAAGATAGTGTAACCATTGTCGTGGGTGGTCAGACACAAAACAATGGAGATAGTCTTCCAAATACCAATTGAGGACCTCATTCTGTCCGTCAGATTGGGGGTGGTAAGCACTACTCATTGTTAGCGATGTTCCTTAGAGCTTGAATAATTCACGCTAGAAGTGGCTCATGAAAATAGGGTCTTTGTCTGACACAATAGAGGATGGTATGCCACGTAGCCTGATGACTTCTCTGATAAAAAGCTCTACAATTTGAAGAGCTGTGAAGTGCTCTCCTAATGCTGAGAAATGAGCGTGTTTTTTAAGGCGGTTGACCACCAAAAATATGGTCGTCTTGTTGAAGGATGGGAGTAAATGGGTGATAAAGTCCATGGAGATAGCATCCCAAACTTTTTCCAAAATCGGCAGAGGCTGTGAAAGACCTTGGGGAGGCTGGAGGGGTGTTGAAAGGCTTTACAGCTTGACAGATTGAGAACACTTGGCAACAAAGTTACAGATATCTTGCTTGAGACTGGCCAATAAAAAATGGCAGCGATTCTGGCTAGAGTTCTTTGGACTCCCACGTGTTCTATAGGAGAGTTATGGAATTCATCCAAAATTAGATGTTGGAGAGCAGATTTAGGGGGAATGTATACTCGCCCTTTATAGAAGATGAGGCCATCTTTGGTGGAAAAATGTGGGTGCGCAAATGGGTCATCTTGTAGGGACTGAAGGAAAGCTGTCGTATGATCGTGGGATTGAATGAATTTTTTGAGGGCTTCCCAAAGGGCTAGGACTAGTTGGGAAGTCATGTTGTGTAAAGAAACATGAGGCAGCCTTGATAGTGCATCGACTGGTCCATTTTCTTTACCTGGTTTGTAATCAATCTCGAAGTCATAGCCTAAGAGCTTGGACAACCATTTTTGTTGCTCCAGGGTCTGAATGGTTTGGTGAACAAGGGAACGGAGACTCTGATGATTTGTTTCGATGGTGAATTCCCTCCCTAAGAGATATTGTCGCCACTTACGAACAACTTCGGTGACGACAAACATTTTTCTAGCGTAAGTAGATACTACTTGCATGCATGGAGACATGAGCTTACTGAAGAAGGCTAGGGGGTGCCCATTCTGAGACAAAACTACACCAACACCCGTGCCAGAGGCGTCTGTTTGGATTACGAAGGGGGCCGAAAAATTGGGAAAGGCTAGCAACGGTGTACTAGAGAGGGCTTGCTTCAAGGCAAGGAAGGCAGAGGTAGCCGTTGGAGTCCTTACGAAAGTGTTTTTCTGCAACAAGTCTGTTAGGGGGGAAGCAATGGAAGCATACTTAGGAATAAATTGACAGCGGTACCCTGTGAGGCCAAGAAATCCCCTTAGGCTCTTGAGGGAGGTTGGGAATGGCCATTGTTGTATTGCCACTATTTTGTCTGGGTTTACAGCTACACCCTGCCCATAAATCTTATGTCCCAAGTGGCTAATGGTGGGACAGTCAAACTCACATTTGGGTAGTTTTGTGAATAGTTGGTGCTCCTTGAGAATAGAAAAAACCTGTTGCAAATGCACAAGATATGTTTCCCACAAAGGACTGAATATTAATATGTCGTCAGAAAATACAAGTACAAACTTGTGAAGAACTTCCCTGAATACTGAATTCATGAGGGCTTGAAATGTTGACGGGGCATTCGAGAGCCCGAAGGGCATTACGAGAAATTTGTAATGGCCTTCATGGGTGCGGATTGCTGATTTCCCAACATTTGTAGGGTGGATTTGAACCTGATGATATCCAGCCGTTAAATCCATTTTCAAAAATGCCTTGGTGTTGTAGACTTCATCCAACAATTCATCTACTGTAGGAATGGGGAATCGGTCCTTGATAGTGACTTTATCGAGAGCCCTATAGTCCACACAAAAGCGCCATGTTTTGTTTTTTTCTTTACCAGGAGGGCTGGCAAAGAAAATGGACTCGTGCTTGGGCGGATAATTCTGTCAATCAACATTTCTCCTACCAATTTCTCAATCTCTGATTTCTGGAAGTACGAATATCGATAAGGCTTGACATTAATAGGAGGTGTGCCAGGGGTGAGAGGGATTCGATGGTCAAGGACTCGTGGTGGTGGTAGCCCTGATGGTTTGGCGAAGATGTTGTAGAAGTTGGTCAGTAGTGTTTGTTATAGTCAGGTAGAGAATGTTACTTAATAGGACATACGTTGTAATGATGAGGTATCGAGATATTTGGGATTGTAGAAGAGTGGGCCCTCTCGAATTGGCTCCTTGTTACTTTTTCTTCTGTCCTTTTTTTTTTCATTTGATTATGGAAAACACTACTCTTGACGGGAATGAAAAGAATTATAGCTTGCGTGTTGAACTGTTGAGGGTAGGAAATAGAGAGATTGTTTGTTTATTGAAATCGGGAACCCACCACATTGCACTTATCTTCTACGATTTTGGCCATTCCCATCTCATCGTAGAGTGTTTTGGGTTTAAACAGAGACAGTTCCCTTTGTATATCCTCACATAATCTAGACAAAAAACAATTTAGGACGTTGGTGTTTGTGAGGCCATTGGTTCGGGTAGACAAGGCCTCGAATTCGCTAAGGTAGGCTGCAGTGGTATTTTGTTTGAGCTTGTAAAGTTGAGCCTCATGGTTGAGGAAGGAGGATGGCCCAAACCTTAATTCGAGTTGTTGAGTGAACCCATCCCAAGTAGAAAGTTGTCCTGTGGAATACATCCATTGGTACCACTGAAGTGCTGGCCGGTCATGTAAAAGGCAGCTATGGTCAATTTCTGGTTGTTAGGTATATCACGGTAGGTGAAGAAATGCTCTATCTGGAAAATCCAACCAAGGACATTTTCTCCAGTAAGAAGTGGTATTTCAAGTTTGGGTAGGCGGGTGGTGAGTTGGTGAGTGGGTTCTGTTTATGGTAGAGTAGTTTGAGATGAGGTTTAGACTAAGGAAGATGAACCCGAAGGGGTTGGTGTGGGGTAGTTGGCAAGGGAAGTAGGGGAGGCCGGGGCAAAGCTTTCTCCATTTTAGTTAGCTTGGCCAGTACTTCCGTCATGACTGCTTGTTGGGTTCCAAAAGAATCATGCACCCATTCGAAGGCACTGGTGTCTTGTTGCACTGTTGTGCTCAGCGACTTGAGATTAGAAAGCAAGGAATCGTGATGGGCCAGATGGTCTGTGATTTTGATCAACTGCTCCTCTACAGCAGCCTTTGATCTAGTGGTGACACCTTCCGTCATTGTTAGGCTCTCAATGAAAGCACCAATGTTATGTTTTACTTGTCTGGAAGTTAAAATAACAGGCGTAGGGGAAGAGGAAAAAGGCAGAGAAGGGGGAGAATTGCTAGAAATTAAGGGAATGACATAGAAGGCAAATAGAAAGGAGAATGAAGAAATATCTGTTCTTAATCCATTTCATTCTTCAGCTACTTTTTTATCATGTCATTGTAACAAACTTTGGCCAACAATGCCAACTTTGCAGTTCATAACAAACATTTCAACAGATATATTCTTTTGTTCTTTACACAAAATCGGTGAACCTAGCTGGCCTTCTAGAATCTCGTATGCTTCTGCTGATGTTTGTAGAAGTTTCTGGTTTCTTGCTTCGACTTGGGCCTGGCTTAGCTGTTGGTCCCGCATCATACTTCAATCTTAAATGTTCCTCATCCTCTTCTAGTAAATCTTCGAAGCTAGAGATAATATTTGATTTTGCATTTGTTTGCTTTCCATGACCTCTTAACAACAGATTCTTTCCGGTTTTGCTTGCAAGTCATAGTAGGCAAACTGTTTCTCTAGTGCACTCTTTAGCAACAAGGTGGATTTTAGGTTGCCGGGGATATATTTGGTACTTGAAATATGAGGCAAGAGTATAATCTAGAGACTGGAAATTATAGGCTTGCCCTTGAAACACTTATATCTTTGGGCAAGAACTATTTTCCTTTAGAGAAGTTGGGAGATAAGGAAGCTGGAATTATCTTTGATTGAAGAAATTCGGTTATGTAAATGATTGATGTGTGGAAAGGGAGTAGTTTATGGGGTAATTTAAGATAGAAAACGCACTTCCCTTTGAAGTTCAGTTACTTATCTTTGGCAAAATATCATGTAGTTCAAGGATGTTACCATGTTATATGTGAATTGGATTTTTCTATTTTTCTTGTTCTTTCTTTGTTCTTACAATTCATTTTAACATAACTACAATTGAAACTGCTTTTAACATTTTGGGATTTTTTATGGTCATCGTAGTTTTTCAGTTTGAGGATGTTTCTTTGTCTTATGCCGCAGGAGCAATCCAATCGAAAAATTGTTCAGGATGATCAGAAAGTGCAGCGTCCAGTGCGGAGAGCAGTAGACGAGAAAGTAAAAGAGATTAAAGATCAGCTGATTAGAGCTAGAACATTCTTAAATTTTGCTATACTAGGAGGTAATGCCCACTTAGTAAAGGAATTGAGGCTGCGAATGAAAGATTTAGAAAGGGTTACTGGTGATGCTAACAAGGACACAGATTTATCGAGGAGGTAGTGCCTGATCCATATTCTTTGTTATAAGTTGGCTAATAATAAGTTGATGGATAAGATAATATTCCTAAATACTGCTCACTAGAGAAGAATATGCCAGTAACTGTGTAATAGAATATTTTTCAAGCTCAAATTCTGGATGAATGGGTTTGAAATCTGAACTACACACTTGCAGTGCTTTGCAGAAAATGAGATCCATGGAGGCCTCATTGACCAAAGCCAGTCGGGTTTTCCCGGACTGCTCCTCCATGGCTAAGAAACTTCGTGCTATGACTTACAATGCTGAAGATCAGGTTCGGGCACAGCAGAACCAAGCAGCATATCTTGTTGATCTTGCTGCTAGGACTACACCAAAAGGCCTTCACTGCCTTTCTATGAGGCTTACAACTGAATATTTTGCTGTGTCACCAGATGGTAGGCAGTTCCCAAAACAAGAACGAGTGCATGATCCAAATCTCCTTCACTTTGCTGTTTTCACCGACAATGTTCTAGCCTGTGCTGTTGTTGTGAATTCAACCGTGTCCTCTGCGCTGGTATTCTGCCCTTTTTTCTTTTTAGTATACCTATCTTTTTCTTCCCGATATTTTGGCTTTGTCCCTGTTATCTATGAGGTTCTTATAAATTGCATTCTCAGTTGGTCAAAAATTATAGACAAAATCATTACTAAAAGAAAAGAAGGCACTAAAGTTTAGAAAATCGCTCCATGCCCGATTCTCCTGTCTAATTTAGAACTATCTCATCTATTTCCATGAGTACTAAATATGTCATATATGGGCATATGATGTTTGCTGCAATGATTACAAGTGCGCGAGGGAGCAGCATTGTTTTTACTTAATAATAATCTCTGGCAGAACGAGGATTTTATTTTCTTTTTGTTTCTGAATTTCCCTGAATAAGACTGGCCCAATCTAGTTTCATTGTACAAGCACCACTGGCATTCATTGGAAGAGAAATGCTAAAGAACAGTGTTACATTGCTCTCCTCAAGCATAGTATATTACCTTGTTAGATCATGAGCTTCTTAGGAAACGTCCACTGTGATAGAAAAGTCTACTTTCATCTGAGAGTCATGAGGAAATTTGCAAATGCTGAATGGTTATTCTAGATTCAGTATGGGCAGCCTTTTACCATAGTATGACTTCAAGTATATTCCTCATATCTAGTCTAATTATGCATTTCTTTTGCCTGTTCAATTGAAATGACTCAATTTAGGTTGGCTTACTAACATATCAATTTTCCATGTATAGTGCACCGCTTTCTTTCTGATATATGATTGAAGGTAATAACTTTTGACAGGGGGTCACAAACTATCCATACTTTTCAAGAGTTTAATTGGATGAGATTGTCTTTTCTTTTATATTTCCACTTATTATGGAAGTTGATAGATCCTATTGTTCTGTCTTTTATTAGGCACGCATTATATGTGGCCTTGTCTGGTCTTAGTTGTGAACTTGGGTTCAGACTCCAAATCTGGGAAATTTAGTGCATTCATGTGTTCCGCTGCCACAGACCATGGGTGTGTGGACTGCTTCTTGTTGGCATGGTTGCTTTTGCAACAAACTGTTGGGCGTTTTATATCAGGATCATATGTAGAAGAATACTGATTGGATGTTTATCTGTCATTTGAAGAATACTGATTGGATGTTTATCTGTCGTTTGGTTATCTATTACAGGAGGAAGAGAAAATCGTTTTCCATGTTGTAACTGACTCTGTCAACTTCCCAGCAATTTCTATGTGGTTCTTATTGAACCCTCCTGGAAAAGCTGCAGTCCAGATCCAGAGCATAGATAATCTAGCAGTGCCATCTGCCAGGCATAAGTCAGGAGTGAACGTGCAAAATTCTCTTGACCCAAGATATAGTTCTAGACTAAACTATTTACGTTTTTATCTCCCTGATGTCTTCCCTCTCTTGAACAAGGTCGTGCTTTTGGACCACGATGTAGTGGTGCAAGGAGACTTAAGTGGAGTTTGGAGCCTGAATATGAATGGAAAAGTAAACGGCGCAGTGGAGACTTGTCAGGAGAATGAAGCTTCATTTCACAGAATGGATATGTTTATAAATTTCACAGATCCATTTGTGGCAAAGAGATTTGATGTCAAGAGATGCACATGGGCATTCGGAATGAATTTGTTTGATTTGCAAGAATGGAGGAGACAAAATTTAACTGATCTTTACCACAAGTACATGCAATTGGTAAGGGAATACATACCATTTCATCATAATTGCTCTTGCCTGAACTATACATGTTAATGCTTTTTGCCCCATGGTTAATCTCAGGGTAATGAGAGGCCATTGTGGAAGGCTGGAAGCTTGCCGATAGGTTGGGCTACCTTCTACAACCAGACAGTCACTTTAGATAGGAGATGGCATGTACTTGGCCTAGGCTACGAGTCAGGAATTGGACAAGATGACATTGATAAAGCAGTAGTGTTACACTATGATGGAGTAATGAAACCCTGGCTAGACATTGGTATCGCAAAGTATAGGGGTTACTGGACCAAATTTGTCAACTATGATCAATCTCATTTACAGCAGTGCAATATTCACCCCTAAACGATAGGAAAGGATGCATAACAAAGGGGTGTTACCATGTTCGCTTCTTGTTCTTGGAACTTACGTGATCACTTCATTCTTTTGACCGTTTCTGTTGTAAATTTTCACCTTTTGCCAAATACATGCCCTTTGATACTCTTCTAGGAAATAAGTGATTCGTTGTGATGACATAATAAGAGGCTGTGGGGGCTTAAGTGCTGCTATTACTGTGTAAATAACTCCATTCAGAATATTACATAAGGGAACGAAGACACTGAGGGAAATAGATTTTGATACTTATCAACTATTCATATACGGTTGACCCTCTGTTCTTTTGTTTTCTTACCATGTAAATGTATAGTTGAATCACTGAAGGTTAACATAAGAGGAAAAAAGTTGAAGCTAACATAAGAGGTCAACAATAATGTTAAAAGACTTTGGATCAATCCACGTCGTGCAAAAATTTCTAGCTAATGAGAGTTGAAACACATCATAATAGGATAAATCTCTCAGTCACTATTATTAAAAAAAATTATTTAATTTTGTAATTATATTTTTAATTTTTAAAAATTCAAATTTTTAATTTTTTGCAAATCTGGTTAGAAATTAGCATTTTTGTTAGTGAATATGACAGAGAGCCATTTCAAACGTAATTTCAAATGCGTAAGATAATAGGTGAAATAAGAATTTGTATGTCAAATTTTTGTTTAAATAATTAATTAATATTAATAAAAAATTAAAAAAATAAATGGGATTTTAATTCTTGCGATTGAGAAGTGTTATAAAGGTTTTTCTTCGGCATTGAACTTATCCGCAAGAGACTTATACTCTGTTGTATGACAATCTTAATTAGGGCTTTCTAAGCAAGACTCAGCCTTTCCACGTGATCGTCGACCAACTATCAAGTTCTCGAACGCCTCATGACTCTTGCAGTGTTTAACTCTCACACTTGCAAGAAAATTACGGAAGTCCTAGAATAGTAAAGGTAACAACAAGAACATGAAAGAGATACAGCTAAAAGTCAACCTTTATTACTTCCCTCAAAGTAAACAAAGGAATACTCTTTCATTCTCTGTGTCTCATAACACTCTCCTCTTGATTATGAGAGCAAGGCACAAATAAGCTATTTATAGGCATCTCTAGATGACTAAGTTAGAATCCTAATAGAACTTTACTAGCAAAGATCATGATCTTATCCTTATCAGATTACATCAAACTAGCACATTTCCATCCAATTACGACTTTATCTAAGTTACATCACAATAACAAGATAAAAGATTACATTATCTAGAGATGATTATCTATATCCACAAAGATCTCCTTTATATTCAGATGATCCTTCCACTTGATCTTTATATTTTAAAGTTGATGTTCATCAACTGTGATCTTATTCGCCACATCATCCAAGATTTCATTATCTCCATCTGTTGATGATGAGTCATTCGAGCGAATAGTACATTGATCCGATCCAATGCTTACCCACTCCAACTTTATTAGCCATGGTCCGTCCACTTGAGTACGTACTAAGTTCTTAATCCATCAAGAACTTAGTTTTAGCCAAGTCAGCTCGTACACGGTATGAAATTCTCCAAAAACTCACACCATGTTTAATCTACTTGCTAAGTAACTTTGGAACTCTCGCATATTCACGTCATGCGTGTGATCCAGCTAACCTTCCATTTGAAGTCCGTCTCAAGCTTTCTTTTGGTGTTGCATCCGAATCTTGTATCTCGTCGAAGATTTTCACCAATGTGCACCAATGCATATCAACGTTTGAAATTGCCCATTCTCGTCCTTGCCTCCTCGAAAATCTTTTGCCTTGTTCCGTTCAGGGACTGATCTAGAAATTTTTTTGAGTGAAGGCAAAATATTTAAAGTACTATTATATTATTGAAAAAGGTACAAATATTTGTTCATTTGATAAATGAAAAATTACATCATTGTCTTGAGCTTCTTACATATAAGTATATAACCTATTACATTCGTTTCCTACGAGTTCTCATATTTTGATATCGCTGTAAAATTTTCTCATTGTCAATACTATTGAAGATATCTTTCTCAATATATGTGATCAAACAGTCATTCATCCAAGAATCTCCCATCAGATTGCGAAAGCGATTTTTCACTATCTTCATTGCAAAAATACTCTTTCCATCGATGCAGTAGCAATAGGTAAAATCAAAGCTAATCTCACAAGTAAAAACCCCAAAGGGTACACAAGATCATTTTTTGTTTCAACTAGCTTCTTGGCAAGATCACTAATCCCGTTTAATATCAAAAATTGATCATCAGATTGCATATAAACAATATAATTGTCAAGTTGATCAACAAAAATAATAAGCTCTACTTTAGAGAAATCAGAAGGATAAAATTCAGCAAGTTGAATCAATTTTTTTTTATCAAAAGAATAAAAAGAGTCATTTGTACTCAAGCATGCCACACAAATAAGCAACTTGGTATTTACCTCATTGAAGCGATTGTTGAGCTTTTAAAGTTGCATATCAATCACAATGTAAACTTATTCCACTTGATAATGATGCAAATTCGTCATTTTTTGTGCATTTCGCCTTGACCTTCCCCGATGTACAAAATTTTCATCCATATTTGGAATGGCAATATCATGGTTCTCACAAAATAAAGATGTTTCATCAAATAAGGACTGCCACCCATCATCCCTCATCATTTGTAGTCGTTGTTTGGAAACTTTAATCAAA
>JAOSBM010000009.1:12629325-12639855 GCA_027568955.1 Erythroxylum tenue | reverse complement strand
GTGAGTGCGAATAATATATTAGATTAGTTGAGGTGAATTGAAACTAATTGTCAACTTATCCATAACTTGTTTTTTTGCTAAAGTGCGGGGTTTAGAGAAATATAATACTACGCAACCTTACTTCTAATTAATTCTAATGAACAGAGAGATTATTTTTGAATTACTTACAAGAAAAAAGAACAAAGAACAAAGAACAAAGTAATAAAGTAATAAAATAAAATAAATAACAATAAAAAGTAATAAAAAATAAAAAATAAAAATACACAGTAAAGTCTATATATCAAAGTATTTACTCCTATTTTAACAAGAAGCTTTGAAAAAAAAGGAGTGGAAGTCTTAACCTCCAAAAGACATGCAAAAGTAAGGGGCAAAATAGTCATTTCATGATTCACCTAACCACGCTCCATTGTATTTTTACTTGCACTCGAACACGCCAAGGCGCGAAAGGAGCGTAAATCTCCCGCTTCTTTTTCCGACCAATCCCATGTTTATCTTCCACATTCAACACGCACTCTGTCTCACTATCTCCACATTCTATCTCGCCGCCGATCACCATGCACCATCACCAGTCTTACATATCCCCCGCTACTCCAGATGGCTCCACCGCCTCCTTCCCCTCCACCTTCGATCTCATCGACAACGCCAAAAATCTTCAGAAGAAACCTCGTGGTAGCTATAACTGCGGCCGATGTGGCCTCCCTAAGAAGGGCCATGTGTGCCACATTCCGGCCACGGCCACTCCCACGTCCTCCTCCCGGCACCATCCTCCCCAGCGTCAACAGTACTCGCATCTCCGGCGAGCGTTGTCTTTTGACGATGTTGATCTCAAATGCGACTCGTCTGAGGTTGACGTAGAGGAACCGGAGTCCGATCTCCTGGGTCCTTGTTCTGGAGGGTTGCCCGGGAGCTGTTTGTGGGAAGTGCTGAGGAGGCTGCCGCCCGCGGAGCTGCTGGCCGCCGCGATGGTGTGTAAAGGGTGGAGGGACATTGCGAGGAGGCTTTGGAGGGCAGCTGAGGAGCTTAGGCTTAGTGTTCCTTCTAAAGCTCAGCTAGGGCTTGTTGGATCTGTGTTGCAGAAATGTCCTGGACTTGTTAAGCTTAGTTTGAGGATGGAAAGGTTAAATTTTTTTCTGCTGTATCGGATATATGGTGTTTTCGAGTTCAAGTGTTTGGCTCAGTGGACTTCTGAATTATTATCATTAACACTCCAGGATCCGAGAAACCAAAAAGACAATGACTTGATATTAAAAGGACATTCGACTAACGAATATAATGTAATGTTTAAAGATGAAAAACCAAGAAAATGTGCGTGGTACTGTTCGATCTATGTGTCAACGCAGGACTTGACGCCAGTGGTCAAATGAAAAACTTAACAAACTATTGAAGTATTGAACATTATTGCTTTCCAAGGGCAAACAAGATGGTTTCCACAGAATTAAGTTGCTGATTTTGTTTCTTTTTCTTTTTTCTTTCCTCAAATCTATCTCACGCTATTGCTGGGCTGTTGCAGGGATGTAGATGCGACAACGTTGGCTTGCATTGCGTTTTCTTGCCCCAATTTGGAGTTAATGGAAATACATACATCGGCTGCTTCAGTGAATAGGATCTCTGGGTATAATCTTTGTACAACTTGTTCGTCGTGCCTTTTGTTTCCTTGTACATGATTGATATTGTAGCTAGTGAATTCTTTCATTGTTATGGTGGTGTTGTTTAGCTCTGTATTCCGTGTATGTGTCAAGTGAATAGGATGAAATGTATTGGAAATGGATGATGGTACTGGTGGTAAAATCACGACTGAAATGGCAAACTATTCCTTACTCTAGCTTTTTATATTCTTGTTAAACTAAAATAAAATGTTAAGTTCAGAGCATATCAGCAACCTTCAGTTTCAGATCTTTGGGTGATGCCATGTGTTCCAACATATGTTTGGGATGGAAGATGAAGAAGGGCTGACGTGTTGTGTCATTTTCTATTGTTTGGATGTGCAGTGATGAATTGGGTCGGTTTGTTGCCGATAAACGTTGCCTTACAAGCCTTCAAATGGAAGGATGTTCTAATCTAGGGAGTTTAGTCCTCTGTTCATCAAGTCTTTCTACACTTTGGCTTTCAGATGTTCATTCTCTGACTAAGATGGTAAATTTTTTTGTTCTCTTTCTTTCAGCAAGTAAGGTGCAATCTTTCTCTGATGTCAAGCGTTGCATCTTGGAATATTGCATCGAAATGCAGTTTAATGCAACCTCCGACTTTTTATCGTTTATGGAAGCTGATTTGGCGTTTTAGTTTATATATGTTTGACCAACTTTGCTACTCTTTTTAGGTCTTTAACTGTCCAAACTTGAGAGAGATATCCATCGATTTTTGCGGCCAAGAAAATGAGAGTACAGACCTCACAGCTATGGTTGAGAACCTGGGAAGGACCTGTCCTAGGTTGCAAAAAATACACATTGTATCAGCTCGGCTCTCGCATGCTACTGTTCTTGCTCTGACAGATGCTAATTTGAGGTTTGTAAAAGAACAGTTGCAAATACTTTTCTGCAAGAAGTACGAAATGTTTCCTAAATTGTTGACTGGCATGTAGTACAAACGTAAGATGATGTTGGTTTGATTGCTCCATGATTTTAGGGGCTTGCGAATGCTTTCTCTAGTTCTTGGAACTGAAATCACTGACGCATCGGTTGCTGCCATTGCTTCAAGTTATTCAAAATTAGAATTGCTTGATCTAAGTGGGTATGTTTGGGACCAAACTCCTACTGAGTTCAAAATGTATGCATAATAATTGAAAAGCCTGCACGATTCTACTTTTGTGATTACTTATATGATGTTGATATTTGATTTCAGGTCTAGTATAAGTGACAGTGGCATTGGAATGATCTGCAATGTTTTCCCTGGAACACTGTCCAGGCTCCTCCTTGCTCTTTGTCGTAACATCACTTCAAGTAATCTAAATATGTAGTGGATTCTGTAATTATAAAGATGCTCTATACTCCGCGAGCCCTACTAATTGTTGTGTCATTTGTATCACAGGTGGAATCCAATTTGCCACTGCCCAGTTGCCTCTTCTTGAACTTATGGATTGTGGAATGACCATATGTGATCAGCATCCAACTTCTGATGAAACCTGTGATTCTGAGTTGCGGTCGTCATTTCAAAATAAATCACACCTTATATACCATAAACTCTTCATTAAACACGACCACTTGAAAAAACTTAGCTTATGGGGCTGTTCTAGCTTAAATGTAAGATTTTGTTTACAGAAAACCCTGTCAGGGTTGGATCCCATCATCCTTGGTTCTCACTTTGCAAACTTGAATGCAGGGGTTGTACTTAACATGTCCAGAACTTAATGATCTCAATTTAAACTCCTGCAAAAACTTGCATCCAGGTATTGTAAATTAAAGTTGCTGAATGACTTGGTTGAACAATGACCTACATTATGCACTTTTACTATGTATGAGAGGAAGCTAACAAGATCATGTTTATACTCCTAGATACATTGGTTATTCAATGCCCAAGATTAGGAAGCGTCCATGCTTCAGGGTGTGACGAACTATTGATTGCGGCCATTCAAAGCCAGGTGATTACTGATATAACTATCTCATATTTGGAATTGTGGTTAATTTGAAACGTTTTTCATGGAAAGAGCTCAGGAAAAGAAGTTACCTTCCTGAAGAGAAACTGCATTTGATTTGAGTGCTGATAAAACTGGATAGGAGCTTAGTTTTATATGGTGGCTTTATTTCGATTTTGTTTTTAATGATTGAACATATCCTACAGGTTAATGACAAGTTTGCATCAGCAGAAAATAATTTATCCTCTAAACGCCTAGCTGACGGATCGAAAAGAGTTCGGGTTCCGAATTTCGCAATCCAGGTGCGCTAGTGATTCTTGTTCACAATAATGACAATTACCTTACTGTACACTATCGAACCTTAAAGGATTATAAAGTTTGTACATAAGATTTAGCTCTAAAGCGCAACACAACCAGCTATGCTACAAGAATAAAAGAAAAAAGAGTTTGAAACTGCACCATTGTTAAGGCTGTCTGATTGAGGGGGGGCTTCTACCTTGCAGCCCTTTGACGATGATAAGAAGCGGAGAAGGATTCCTATACGGCCTTGTAAAGTGCTTGTGGATTGAAATGTGGGTGCAGCCCTATACTGTACATGCTTCTTGGGGGTTATGATCTGCTTCAATTCCAATGGCCCCAGGTCCACCTGCCTTGTTCAATGGCCTCTCTTCCAAGTAAAAACCCAGCCAATGACTAATCCAGTAATTCCCCCTTTTCTTTTTAAAAGAAAAAGAAACACAAGCTAATGAGTGTAGTTTAGCAGATTCTTCCAATGGAATATAAAGTTATGATTTTATAGTCATGTGCTCAAGCTGCTTTACAACTGCCCACTATTCTATCAAAGATCAACGCCGTTTCTGGCATCTTTATTCATTAACAAAGAGGCCTTTTCAATAAACATTCATCAAAGAGATAGAAACTAAATATATCATTATAAAGACATAGATGTATTTTTTTAATCATCAGGATTTCTAGCATAATCACTATATATAAATTCAAATAAATTTGATCTTGTATTTCTTTTATGAAATATTTCATAATTGATAATATCTTGAAAATGTCTAAAACATTGTTTGCATCAAGAAAATACATTCCTTTGGATATTCCATGAACTTGTTAATGAAACTTACAATACATTTGAATGTCGTCTTGCTATGGTTAAATAGATCAAGTTTCCCACTATTTGTATGTAAAGAGTCTTTAATTTAGAGATTTTTGACAAATTTCATACTTGTTTATTTTGGTGTACAGTCAAGACTACACAAGCCTTCACTCTAAACTTGTTTAAAATGTCTTGTATATATTCGCTTTATGAAAAATAAATATATTTACAATAGATTAACCAACCTCTATACTAAAAAAAAAGGGTAAGTAATTCTAAGACTAAACATAGTATATTTAACCATTATAGACTCCTTAAATATACTAAACATGACCTTATCATCTGGGACGGATGCACGTTGAGGGCAAGTAGGGGCACTTGCTCTCATTGTCTCCAAAAAATTTTATATAAAAATATTATTATTTTAAGTTTTGATCTTATAAAAATATAAAATTTTGTCCCCATTAATTTAATTCAGTAATATAAGAGTATTTTAAATATTTTGCTCCCACTTAATTTTTTTTTGAATCCGTCCCTACTTATCATTTTAAGTATAAATCAAATCATCTACATACAAGCAAATCATAAGCATTTTTCCATCATCCTTCAACTTAACAAAGAGAGTATCATCATAAGGACCTCTTTTAAATCTTTCATTAAAAAAATGTAAGCTTCATTATGTTATACCATTCCCATGAGACTTATTTTAGGCCATACAAAAATACACACCCCTTCAAGTCTTTATGTAAAAATGTTGAATTCACGTCAAGTTGATGTATAGGATATAAATTTTATAATACTAATGAAATCATTAATCTAGTTATAAATCTTGTTTATAGTTTTTGACAAATAAGCATGCTTTGTATTTATCAACTTCATCATTCTCCTTCAATTTTGTCTTGTAGACTCATTGCATATTAATGTCATCTATTCTTTTGGAAACTCAATTAACTCCCAAAGTATTTTTCTCTCAACCGTTGTAATTTCATTATCCATTTTCTTCCTCCATTTTGTTTGATTGAATGCTTCTTTAAAGGTTAAGGAAAATGTGTAAGCATTCATCATATTGTTCAGTTATTGTTACCTCATAATCACTCATCCATGTTGGTCTCACTTTTAGTGTTTCAAGCCTTTGTTCTATTTCTACAATAGGTAAGCTTCTTGTTGACTCATTTTGAATATCATAATGTTGTTGCAATTGCTCCATAAATGATTGACCTTCATTGTCAATCTCTTCATCAAAATTTGTTGGCATAGGTTACTATGCTCCATCCTTATTCTATAGCCATATTTCTTTCATAGAAAACATCTCAAATAATGAAAAATTTCTTAGTATTGGGATTACATAACTTGTGAGATTTTGAATAACCATTAATATCAAGAAAAATGCAATTTTCTCCTTTTCATATAACTTGTTTATCTTCTTATATAGCATATGAGCATAAAGAATACGCCAAAAAAAAATTCAATGACTTACATGTGGTATTCTTCTGTTTTATGCTTCTTGTTACACCATATTTCAAATTGTTATATTTGGAATCATGTTTAAAATATAAATATTCTAGTTTTTAGCTTAAGGCCGAAAGGTCTTTGGTACATTGCTCCTTGTTAAAAGAATTTTCACCATGTTTTTATCTTGAAAAACTTGACAAATTTATCCAATTGTTTGCAATAGTTGTATTGGACCTATTGCTTTTTCTTAAGAATAGCTTTATAGCTTTTTGAATCTATTAAAGCTTCATACTTTTCTTGTAAGAAGTACCCATGTTTTAAAACAATATTATTAATAAAAGTAATAATATATTGTTTATTCCGTTTGCAAAAATATGTTTGATTGGTTCGCAATTTTCAAAATTTACATTCTCTAATAACTTTCTACTTTGTTTTATTGTTTCTTTGGGAAATGAACTCAGTGTTGTTTACTAAGAACATAATCTTTATAAAATTTTAAGCGACTTGAAAATTTTGGAAGACCATTTATTAAAGTTTCTTTAGGCCCCCATAATTCAAATGAAGATTAAAAAATTTCACAGCCAAACTACCTCTTTTAATTTTGTTGAGAATCACAATTTGCTAGTATTTTTCATATAAAGGGGAAATATTTCTTTTGCAGTCATTATAGCATGAGCAATCAAATCCAAATTTTTATCTTCAATTCTACAAACTCCATCTTTGATATAAATCTGATAACCTTTCTCTTGCAACTGATCAATACTTAAAACTTCAAATATGAACAAAAAGAATATTAGAAATTATTTGAGTATCATTCCTTTCGGTTGAATGATTTATCTTTTCATAAAATAAATACCATATAATCATCCCTAAACTTCACGTCATCTCTTATTGATTCGTCTAAGTTGGAAAAACCTCACTTATCTCCACACATATGATTACTGCAATTAGTGTTGAGATAACACATATTCATATTGGTTTCTTTTTTGCATGACAAACTATTGATATACATAAATGTTTCCTTTTAATTTTTTTTGCAAAATTTAATTTCTCAACCTTTATTTGCCTTCGTGGAAGTAAAGGAGATAAGTTAAGGGTAAAAACGGGTCAAAGAATGCAAGAAATGAAGTTTAACATACACGGTCATATATAGGATCTATAAGTGACTACAAGCGTGTAGTAACTCAAAGAGGAAGTTTCAACAGTCCTACAACCTACACGACCATATGTGTACTTACACGATCGTGTAAGCGAGCTACATAGGAGTGTAAGTGATCGTGTAGCTTATTGTGAACATGCATATTCATAATTTTTGACAAACATGACATACATGCATGGTAACTTACATGCCCATGTAGCTAACCTTGTATTATTACAAAACCCTAATTTTAAGTATAAAAGGGCATTTAAGAGCCCAAATAGGGAATGAAGACATTATATACTTAAAAGGTGACAAATTCCTTACAATTTGGGGAGCTATAAGGAGCTAAACTTCATCTTTCCAGTTCAATGGGGATATCAAGGTCGACGAATATGTTAGGGCATTGATTAATCTAGTGATCTTGTTCTTAAGTCTCTATTAGAATTGATTATGTTATTCTATGATTAATATTTTAGGATTTATATATGAAGGATTTAGATATCCCAAATAGATTATTCATGTATGAACTCATTGCTAGAATCTATATCGCAATACGTAATCATTATACATATGATTCACTTGTGGTAAACTAATGGTCGAGCATCATTAGGGTTAACATAGCATAGGTTAAGTGACCCGAGATTATGTGGTTGTTTCTTAGATTAGCATATTTTCCTATTATATAATATGGTTATCCCACTGAATCTAGAGAACTTATTCTAGGTTGTCTGATAGCTAAACCTAATTAAAGAACTTGTTTTAATTAGATACAACCTAAGGAAAAATTGGGATTAACAGAGCATGTTATTAATTAATAGTTAATAGTTTCAAAGAGAGGTGCCAGAATAACATGACAAGTAATTATACACATTCGTGTAAAGGTTGAAATTGAATCACGAACTAAATTCGAAACCTATTGATTACTCTCAATAATTTTGTATTGTTTGAATTGATTTATCTTCCATAGTTTAGTTTTACCTTATTTTAATTAATTGAATTCAACCAAACCCACTCCCTCTCCTCCCCAAATCCTAAACACTAGTTTATTTATTATAAAAGCTAAACACACAATCTCTATGGATATGATCCTTTCTCACCACTACTATAAATTTATTTGTGTAGATTTAGATTTTGTTTTCTGATGTGTTTGATGTGCATTAAGAATTTTAGTATCAATGCCAGGGAGTGAAGTGATTTAGTTTTTGTTTTTGATATTAATTGGTATTTTGTATATATATTTGTTTAGAATTAATTTTACAGTTATTTCTCTTGTTATGTCTAATAGTGTTTGTGTATGGTCGTGATAAGATCTCCTCATTAAGACCCTGTACAATTTGATCCCGAGATGGAAAGGACACTTTGAAGGTTGCTTAGGGAAAATAGAGCAACTCTAAGAATTGAGCAAATAATCAATTTAGAAGAAGTTATGGCCAATCTAAGAACTCTAAGAGAGTTAACTGCCTTGGATTTGACTCAAAGGCCCTTATGCATTACTTTTCTAAATTTTGTTGAACATATTACCTTTGAGCTTAAGTCTGTCTTAATCTATCTTTTGCCTAACTTTCATGGTCTTGCAGGTGGGGATGCTTGCAAGCATTTCAAGGAGCTCAATATGGTCTATCTTAGTATGAAACCTCCAAGGGTGACGAAAGAGCATAACGGTCTATCTTATTATGAAACCTCTAAGGGTGAAAAAAGAGCATATTGTGTTGAGAGCCTTTCCATTTTCACTGAAGGAAGTGACTAAATATTGACCTTTTGATTTGTCCACAGGGAGTGTGAGCACAAGGATTAAAATGAAGGGGCTATTTTTTGTGAAGTACTTATGACTTCAAAGATAGCCAGTATAAGAAAAGAGATTTATGGAATAAAGAAAAATAATGGAGAATCCCTTTACGAGTATTAGGAGCACTTCAACAAGTTGTATGCCAACTGCCCTCATCACAATGTCATGAAATAACTCCTTATCCAATACTTCTATGAAGGATTATTGCTTATGGATAGGAGCTTAGTAGATGCAGTAAATGGTGGAGCATTATGTGAAAAGACTCCAGTAGAGGCTAGAACTTTAATCAAGCGTATGACAACGAACACTTAATAATTTCACATCCATAAAGATGTTTTTAGGGTAAATGAGGTAAACAATTCATCTATAGAATATTGTTTATATGAACTAACATCTATTGTTAGACAAATTGCTATAGAGCAGGCACAAGTGAAAGCTTATAGTATATATGAACCATCCAATAAATTAGTGTCCAACTCTACAAGATGAAAACATGAAGTATGTCAATGTTGCATGAAAATTTTCCCCATTAGTATAACCCATATTTCAAGACCTATAACCCAGGTTGGAGAGAACAGTTGAACCTGAGTTATGGTGGGAATAGGCAATGGAAATACTTCCCATATAGGCCATAAGGAGGGCAACACTTTCAATACAATGAAAGTGTTGCCATAAGGAGGGCAACACTTTCAATTTAAACCATAAACCTCTCTTCTAACTCAAGTCGCTTGAAGATGTAATTAAGTCTCTTGCCTCTAATACTTTATAATTCTAGCTGTATGTAAAACAATTTCAATAAAAGATAAGATAAGATTTCAAGACACAATATTTAGCATCCAGAATTTGAAGAGTCATATAGGTCAGATGATAATGGCTATCAACCGCTTAGAATCACCAAGCAAAAGGAAGTTGTCATCTTAACTCAAGGTAAATCCAAAGAATGTTAACATAGTGAGGAATGGTAAGGAGTTTGAGGATCCCAAGAGGACCTTACAAAGGATGGTCAACAAATATGAGATTAAGAAGGAGTTCGGAGAAGAAAAAAACTCCTATCTAGCTCAAAGGTAAATTTTGAATGTCCCAATGTGGTTAAGAATAACCCTACACCTTTTCCTATTAGGTTGGTAAAACCAAACAAGGAGGAAAAGGATAAGGAGATATTGGAGACTTTTCGAAAGGTAGAAGTAAATAAACCTTTACTAGACACAATCAAACAAATGTCAAGATATGCAAAATTCCTTAAGGAATTATGTACCGATAAGAGAAAGTTGAGAGGTAATAAGAAGGTCATGATGAGTGACAATGTTTATACAATTTTTAGAAAGAAAATACCTCTGAAATGAAGGATCCAAGTATGTTTATCATTCAGTATAGAATTTGAAACACTGTAATTAAGAGAGTCATTGTTGGCCCCTGAATTTTTTTTAGTATTATTTATTTCATTTATTTATTTAAGCATGATTAGATTAAATTAAGTTGGC
>JAOSBM010000009.1:12509157-12519524 GCA_027568955.1 Erythroxylum tenue | reverse complement strand
TTAAAAAATACTCATATTTAATTTGAATAAACTATGAGATAAATTTAATATTCTTAAACAAATTAAGTGTAAATTCTCAAAGTTAAACAAAATTCATAACTTTCAAATGTCAGGTTTGATTTAGGAATTTCAATAGGCTAGTTCTGCCAATTTTTTTTAAAATTGAAAGTATAAACAATTTTTTTAATTGGGTTCGAGCTTGGATTTCCCAAGCCCATACCTGCACGATGCTTAGAAGAGTTGGCCATCGGACCGGTTTGGGTCTAGCCCATTGGCTGACTCATTGAAAATACTACATATGGGTCAACCTTATTTATATCCCTATTTTGATTGGACTTTTTAAAAGGTTGTTTATATAACCCCCCAAAAAAAAGGTTGTTTATATAGTACATTTTTTTTACTTAATTTTCAATTAAAACCCAACTTTAAATTTATTCAAAACTCAAAGCCTTTAATCAACTAAATGAAATGAGTGAATTAATGCTCATCTAATATAATACGATACCATATGCCTCCTATGAACTTGGGACTATTTCCAATTATATGACTAACGACTACCAGTGGCACTATCTATTCATATATGTAACTAATTAATGTAGCTATAAGATTCACACACACACATACATAAAAAGATTATAATTAAGAGAGGCTTGCAACTAATATTATTCATGCAGCTTGGGAATCGAAAGAAACTAACAATATCCATGCAGTTCGGGACGTGAAGAGTGCTTTCCACACGCCCTTGATTATTTAATATAATTAAGCAGTTCCATAATTAAACAAACTGAGTAAGGAACAACTTTGGCACTCCCTCCCGCCACCTAATTAATAGCTATATGGAGTCCCACTTCCATTTCAAGCCTTCACTGCTTCCTGAATACAAACACTCTAGCTCAAGCAGCGGAAGCTTGAAAACCTGAGATACCAAGTCCATAAAATTACTTTGTTTTAAACAACTTGTGAAAGACGAAGAAAAAGATCACTTGGTCATGAAGCTTAAAGTATTAACTTCTACAAATAAGTAATATATATATATATAATTGAAGAGCTTGCAGGTGTATATTTATGTATATCAAACCTGGTCTACTCGAAGAACCAGTAGTAGGCGTCCTTCTTGGTCTCTCTGAGGGCCAATGGGACATAGGTCTTAGGATCAACGCTTGCTTTCTTAGCTCTAGGTTTTTTGGCAACTGGGGGCTCATTATTTTCAGGTTGAGAGCTCTTCTTTGGAGGAGTTGGCGGTGAGGGGTTTGGCGTTGGAGGCATCATGGCTTTGGCCTCCTCCAATCTGTAATGTCATGAATAATTTAGGAGTAATATATGTTATATATCATCTCAAAAAAAAAAAAAAAAGATTCAGAACAGATGTTGATATTATCCACATATAACCATGTTTTGTGCAAAATTGAAACAAAAAAAGAGCACGAATGGAATACAAGAAGTGTTTAGTGATCGTTTCATCATAATAGCTTAAGCTGTTATGTGAGACCAATTTAATTGATTTTATATATTCACTGACACACCTTTTTAAGTGAAAGTTCTTTGGGTTTGAAACTTGCACAGGCTTATTTTATCTTGTGCTGAATAATAGGTGAGCGGTAGAATTTAAACTCACGACCACTTAATCACAAAAGGTTCTGATATTATATTAAGTGATCATTTTATCACAATAGCTTAAGTTATTGTATGAGCCTAACTTAATTGGTTTTATATATTCACTAATAAAAAGAACCCAACCTATATATGTATGGAAAATAGTATAACGAATCTCACTCAAAAGCTGCCCTATTGTGTAGGGCAACAACAAGGAGTAAGTTTTGAGTTTACCTTGCCGGGTCAGCTGGTGAAACTTGACCCCTTGCCAAGTTGAAGCTGAAACAAAAGGCAGAAAGAATCACTCAGTTATTACTTATCTCGTCAGGGTCAGACGAACATGGATTCTTGTATTGTACTTTTTTTCTTTTTCTTTTCGTCTCATACTGTATATAATATATAGGACATTAGCTATTATTTCTTATCACAAAGAAAGCAGATGATCTGGTCAGAATAACCTCTCATTGAGCTCCATTAGATAATCCGAAGCGAGATATGGAGGTGCCTGGTAATTGCGCAGTTCCCTTCGAGGAATTTCCTCCATTTGATTATCTTCATAGACAGCCTACTCTTACAAAGAATAAAACTATCTCTCGTTACCACTCAATACAAAGAGAGAAGCAAATCCACTTCAACTTAGCGTTTTATTGCACCTATCTAATCACAGCATGCGGGGCTTTAAATTGTCGCCACAACACAAAATGAGAGCATAAGTACTCGTCATTCATAATTAAAACTTTTAATTTGCATGGAAGTTCAATCGCTAAATTGATGTTTCTGCTATATAAGCTAGATTTCTAAGACAAACCCTAGCTAGATTGTCAGAGAACGTTACTCCTTCCATATCCAAACCAAAGATTTCGAAAGCTACCAAGATTTCAAGACATCATAGAAAACTGAGATGAGTTAAAACCTTGTAGGAGTTGGTCTCTAAATCAAAATCAATGACAATTCCCATTATGGTTACGCCATTGACTTTCTTCATTATAATGGTTCCAATCTCAAGTGCAGCTTCATCCAGGATGCGACGATCCTGAAAGTATTAATGAAGACGTATCAATAATTAGCGCAACTGCAACACAACCCTTGACAGCTCTACATATTAGGGCTACAAAGGAAGCAAGTTGGTGCACTTACATGTTCCTCCTTGTCTATGCTGAGAGCAGCAGACAGTGATCCGAATCCATTGAATGGGACGTTCGAGGACGAAGCCATTGACTCAACGGATCCTTCTGATTCAAAGAAGAAAACATGTTATCCATTAAAATAACAAGCACGAGAGCGATAGAATTATTTAGTTAGACTGCAGACAATTCGAGAACATGCGCATATATACTCGCTTCTCCACTAGATATTCAAACGGAACTTTGTGGATATGTTAGTCTATATGGAAATTAGACATCCATAGATGTAGATGAACTCAAGCTATAATCTTGAGTATGTTCACGCGCAGGAGCTTATTATGAACATCTTGATAACCAAATCGGTGAATGTGACTTCCAGGAAAAGTTATGGTTGAAAGTTGAAACTATGTAATCTCCATTTCAGCGTCAAGAAGACCAACCATATATAGTCCGATAAGTTATCCTTAATGGTTGTGACTTGATGCAATCTGTTCTCGTTCTTTAGTAAATTAAGTTTACTCTTAAGGAGTGAAATTGGTGTTGATAAGTTGAAGCAAGGTATATAATTATATAAATAATCTAAGTACAGTGCAGACTTGGTTGCTTGGAGTGAATTAAGCACATTCTTTTAATTTAGAAAAGGCATATTAAAAATTTTATGTTAGGTGGAATGCTTGAAAGGGAAAGGACAGATACACTTTAAACTATTGCCAAATTTCATAAACACCTCTTGATTTTTCAGTCCCACTTCTTCATTTATTAATTAGTTGTAAGAATACATTGATGGCAAGATAATCTCTAAAATGACTCCATTTTGATTATGTACTACATATAAATCTTCAAATTCAACTGTAGTATATAGGCGTTTCCGACTTATGTCTCATTGAAATATTAGAATTTCACAACAATGGATATTCAAAACTAATAATCTTGGGAAACCAAAAATAAGTGAAAGGGTTAAATCATGAGGTGTTTATGAGGAGTCTGATCCTCTGTCTAGTATTATCTTGTCCTATTCTGTCCATTTGAATCTTAACCATTCATTTATGCGGGATCCACATAAATTGACGATTGAGATTCAATGGACATGATAGGACAACGTAATATTGGACAGAGGAACCTAGCTCGTCTATGAGTTATAACCAATACTTATTGGTCTTATTTATCTTCTTGTGTCTTCTTCCACTAGTTTAATTGTTTTGTTTGTCATCACAAAAGAATTTGAGAATGAGAAAGATGACAATGGTTAAAATATGTTAGAAACAAAAATAAGGGTATCTCTTTATCTATCAAGATTTAAATACTAACAGAAAAATAAAACAAAAATATGTAAAAGTATAAGTAAGTATGACAGAAAAATAAAACAAAAATATGTAAAAGTATAAGTAAGTATAAATGACTATGTGATGCATTAGTAAGTGAGTTTAAAATCCTAACCAAAATTGGAGTAGAAGTTTTAGTAGAGACCTCATAATTTTATAATGAAAGACTAATATTTTTATAAAAATGTTAAAACTATTTAATAAGATTGTATTAATTTTTGTCGGTAGTTCATTATTGTTCTCTAATTAAAGTAAGCAATCGTTAACAATTATATTATCAATTAAAATTTAGTTCCGTACGTACGTAGATACTTCTTTTAAATACTCGTTCCAAAACAAACGGATACGTACGTCTTTTAAATATTCGTTCCAAAACAAACGGAATGATATGATTCTAAAAGAAGTCTTTCATAACATTCTTAGAAAAAAAACACATAATCTTATGATCAAGGACATCCAAATGTCTCATCATTAACACTTGATGTTATTACTTTACAAATAATTATCTTGTTAGGATATTATTATACTTTTTGTAAGAGGTTGAAGAGAAATTTTGCAAGAAAAACTCAATTAAAGATATTCTTGACAAAGATTATCATTTTTTAAAAAGCTCTAAATCAATTTGCACTTTCTTACAAAAGAAATCGAACTTAGTTTAACCAGAAAAAAAACACAAAAAGAATCATGAACGACTGAAATTTTATAATCACAACTACAAGGATGAGGTAAGACAAAACAGCAAAAGTAGAGAAAAAAATAAAGCCTCAAAATCAGAGAAAAACAGTTAAATAATAGCTCAAAATCCGACATCAATTAGACAAGGTTAGATCTCACCTCTTTGCATTCTTTTCTTACCAGATGATCCCTCCATTTTTCAGATCTGTAAAAAAAAAAAAAAATCATTAGACTAATCAATCAAACCTTACAAATAATCAAAAAGTAACAGCTAAAGCACAGCATCGGTAAACGAATCTAAGAAGCAACTACAACCTTAAGAACACTCTCAATTGCAAGCTAATAGCAGTGAGTGAAAAGCTGCTTGGCACAGTGTGGGGGTGAGAAATTATGTGTGTGTGTATATATAACGACTAAACCTTTAGGGGGTTACGCTTGAGGCTGGGTTAATGAACGACACCTGCTCTTAGATTCGTCCTTAATTTCACTACCTGACAAAAAAAAATACATATTTTAAAGTTTCATTAACTTTGGCGCTAAACCAGAGTCTGTGGTGTGCAATTGTGCCCCCGTAACCAAAAGGAACATAGCCAAAGCCACAACCGTAGTTAATGTTGTGTTTGGTTCTCGAGGGCCACTGAGGGAGAGTAAACACAATCAAGTGAGCTGCCATATACGGCAGATCTCAGCCACTGTGTGCTTAATTTGCCATGAAGAAGAACCCCACAATATATGATGTGTCAATCAGTACTCAAACACGAGTCATGAGTGGCCGGTTGGTGTGTTAGGATAAGAGTTAAGAAAATAGGACAAAATGAACCTTAAATGTTTTAATTAAAATTGTTAAAATGTTATTGGACAATGGACTTTAATTCACCAAGGGTAGTGTGCTTTCTTACAATTAATTTCAGTTGGTATAGTCATGTCATTGTTAATTATGCTGTTAAAATAATGTACTAGGTGCAATGCTTTTTTTTTTTTTTTTTACGTTTTGCTTTTATATTTTGAGAGCTTACATTAAACCTTAGTAGATCTTATGAAAATTTATACTGAACCGAAAGTCAATAATATTCTATTAATTGTAACAAAAAATGCATTGGATAATAAGAAAAAAAGTGTAGTTGAAATTAATAAAAGGGTGTTATTATAGGTGTAAGACAACAACCATTTTTTGATTGGACACCAAAATGAATAACATCGTTTAAAATTTTGAGTAAGGCAATTGAATAATCTCAAATTATAATAATAATTTGAGTCTTTATAAAGCATTGTGGTGTTATAAGTGTAAGATAAAAAAATTTTGATTAGATAACGAAGTGAATAATGTTGTTTGGACTTTGGTCTAAAGCAATTAAACAATTTTAAATTATAGCAACAATGTTGAATGAATATAATAATAGTTTGAATCTTTATAAAGTAATCAATTGATTTTTTAGGCAATAATATCTAACAACAAAAATGCTAATTTATCCTTTCATTAGCAAAATATCTTGCTTGTAAAGGCAACAAACTTGTAGTTATAACATATTTTACTTGTAAAGACAACAAACTTATAGTTATTATATGCAAGCCTTTATTGTTTCGATATAGACAACATATTTTACTTGTCAAGACAACAAACTTTAATTTATTGAAAATTATTGTTATACTAAAATTATAAAAGACAAAAAATATGTTAAACTAAAGTAACAAATTTTCATCTAAAATGCAACAACAAAATTATGATCTAAAGGCAATACCTTTCATTTATTAAGCTTTAGATTCGTAAAAATAAATAAAATTATATTAAAAATAAATCATCACGGACAACCAACCCCTTGAAACTATCGTAATATTCATTAAGATAATAATATATACTATTAGAAATAGCCATACATATATTAATGTATACCCTAAGATATGTACTGTCAAATGTTGATAGCCAAAAAATTGTATTTATATATGCTATCATATACTCCATATGGACTTCTAGATTTCAACTTTTACTAGATCCAAAATAAAATAGTCAAAGATTATTAGATAAAATATGCAATTATATTATCTTTCTCTAGCCATACGAATATAAGTGCAACAATCAAAATAAAAAATAAAACTGACATATATGAGCATACTCTAAAATCCTTCACAAAGTACCTCTTCATCTACTTTTAATCATCACCTTCCTAAAAAAACAACGAATAGATTAGAGTTATTATAAAACAATTATGCTCATAAATAAGTTAATAAATCTAAAAATTAAAGTACCAACCACTTTTTTATGACCTCTATTTAATCAAGATAATTAATGTGGCTTAAAAATTAACAACATAAAGATATAATTTTCCTTTTAAAAGTTAGAAGATATAAAATTTTCAATCCATATTGGGTACACTACATTTGCAAAAGAGAAAATAAGCAAAAATGATTTGTAATTAATCAACAAGATGGTATACAATAAGTGTGAATTAAGGAACTTTGTCATTTACAGTATGTTTGGTTGAAGGGAATAGCAATTCTATTCCTTTGTTATTCCTAGGTTATTATTAAACCTACGTTTGGTTTCTACGAAACACAGAATATGTAATCTTTCAGAATACCTATTCTTAAAATTTGAAGAATAGATAAAACTTCCCTCAATCTATCTTTATCTATTCGACGATTATATATTCTTTTCGAGACAAATTCATCCTTCTCACGTTAAGCCTCCCGAAACATCTCCTTCTTCGACGTCTGACAAGCCTCCCTTCCGAAACTGACTGGACTCTTCTTCAAGCTCATGATTCTCTTCTCCAGTTCGTGATTTTTGTCTTCTGTAAGTAGCTATTTTTATAAAAAGAAAGCGTTAGTTGGAGAAACAGACATTATATGATTCACAAAATTACGGTACTTGTTTGAATGTTTATGCATGGTAGGGTCTAGAGAGGGGATCGCATTTAATGTGCTGTAGGATCGATTAAAAATTGTCTCTTATTCCCGCTACACCAGCTAGTCGCCTTCTCCTTCATTATCTGTTTCTCGTTCTATCTCTATCATTTAATGTGTTGTAGGATCGATTACAAGATTGGATGGCTCACAAGAGCTAAAGAAGTAGGTCAGAACATTGTTATTGATCTCGAGTTTGCCCATCTAATGATCGAAAACGAAATCCATAGCCTCGTTCAACAGGTTTTCTCGGTTCTTATTGTGATTTTGTTATTTGCGTATGTTGCAGAGTGTGTAATTACTTTATAATGGAGTGAAAGTTTGAATCTTTTTATTGTTTTTGATGAAATGTGTGTGTTATGTTTTAACGTTGAACTTGGTTTGAGTGATTTAAGTGTTAGGTTTAATTTGAATAGATATAAGAATCATCATCCGTTTGTTATGCAGTGAATTGCAGATGTGCAAACCCTGGTCACCTCTGGTTGACTGGCTGCAATGGGGAAATTGGGGCCCAGTTGCAAAGACTTCCAGGATTTGACAAATGGATAATTGAGAAGGAAAGTCAATCTTACATTGAAGCGTTGCAAGATCGGAAGGAGAATCTGGTATATCTTACAGCAGATTCTGAGACAGTGGTAGATGAACTTGACCCAAAGAAAGTATACATTATTGGTAGTTTGGTTGATCGTAATCAGTGGAAGGGGATAACGATGAAGAAAGCAGAAGAGCAAGGAATCAAAACTGCAAAACTTCCTATAGGAAATTACTTGAAGATGTCAAGTTCTCAGGTTTTGTTGCTTTCTAGTTTACTTCATCATTTTCTTAAAAGTTGTATGAATATTTGTTTCTATGCTGATCTATTGCAGGCATGTTGTTCTTGTGGCAAATAGAATCCAAATGTTCTATGAAATTGAAACCTTAGGTTTATGGCATTCTGCAGATTGTTTTTACGTCTTTTATAGACTTGGGACATGATTACATGAATAACATTGCTATTAGAACATTGGCTTTGTCTTAAACAATTACGGAGTAAATAGAATAGATTATGCATGGTATGTACTATGCCTGTCAGGCTTGCTGGATATGCTCTAATCTAGTAGTTTTGAAAAATGGTTGAAAGGAGTTTGCAAATAGTGTAAGTGCTATATTAAATTACATATAGAAGTTATTAAATTTTGATGCATTTTTTCAAATGATTAAATTGTGTCATTTGATTTCCTAAAGTTAGGTTGATTGATTCTAATTCTGATTCCAGACTCTGGTACGGTATGCTAGGATAGCATATTGTTTTACCCCCAACACTTGGCTTTGAAACTTGGAAAACTCAATACTCCTCCATTATTTAGCTTTTCATTGATTGATTCTAATTTTGATTCCAGACTCTGGTAGGGTATGCTAGGATAGCATATTGTTTTACCCCCAACACTTGGCTCTGAAACTTGGAAAACTCAATACTCCTCCATTATTTAGCTTCTCATTCCCTTGGTTAAGCAAATGAGATCAGAAATCTCCATGCCTTTCTACTTAACTCTCTTCATTTTATTGATCGGAGTGTAGGTTCTTACAGTTAACCAAGTAATAGAAATACTGTTCAAGTTTCTAGAAACAAGAGATTGGAAGGTTTCGTTCTTTCAAGTCATTCCTTAGAGAAAAAGAGGTGAAGTTGAACCAAAAGAATCCAAAGAAGGAAACTCAGACAAGCATGGGGAAAAAGATAAGCCTTTTTAGAAGAGAAAGAAGCGCATTGAAATGTCCAGTTAGCTTGACATTACTAACTTGGAATTCTTCATTTTTATACTGAAAATTGAACGTATATTTTTTTCCAATGCGAGGTTTCCCTTTTCTTCACATACTTAACAACATAATCCTCTTTTCTATTTTGGTCAATGAGGAAACAACTTGTGAGGCCATTAGCCCTTCATCGTACTTGAATGTGAAAGATTGTTGTTTACATGATAAAAACAACTTAACCGGAAGATAGAATTGCATCAATTTGGCCGTACTATTATTTAAGTGGAAAAGAACATTTTTCTTCATATGCACTTGCTTGTAATTGATTAGAGAAAAACAAAGATTTGCAAATGAAGTTCAAGTAAATGGTATTTTTACAGCTCGTAATTGATTAGAGGAAAACAAAGATTTGCAAATGAAGTTCAAGTAAATGGTAATTTTACATCTTGTAATTGTTTTTCATTATATATTAATGAATTATTATGAAAGTAAAATCTCTCTTAGCAACTTCGACCTAATAATTTAATTTAGTTTTAATAATAATAATAATAATAATAACAGGAAGAAATTTAATTTTGTATAATAATAATAATAGAAGAAGAAGAAGACGAAGAAAATTAATAATAATAAGGAATTTAATAATAAAAATAAGAATAAATTTGTTAGGCTTTGTTTGTTATGTGCTTAATTTTCTTACATGATTCTGTATGATATCATTGTTAAATTGATTTATTGTGCTTAATTGGTGTTTAAATTTTTGTTTTGAATTTGTCTTTACTTGGAATTTGGATAAGACCTTGGATTAGAGTAGTAATTAATTTGACCTAAAGTGATTAGGTAGGGTTTTTCTAGGTTTTGGTTAGGTTTGCTTTCCGTTTTAACCTAGATATGCTTTGGAAGAAGATCAAATGGATTTGATCATGTGTTAGGGTTTTTGAATGAGGGATTTCGAAATTTGAAGTTGGAATTGATAGGCCGTTGGTTGTGTTTTAGGTGATCAAAGGGCTATCCGAAACCGAGG
>JAOSBM010000009.1:12479649-12491174 GCA_027568955.1 Erythroxylum tenue | reverse complement strand
TAACGGACATAGGTGTCCGTTTAACGGACACATTCGGGTGAAATAGTGCTCCGGAGTCACTTCATGTCCGTTTAACGTCTGGAATGACTGTTCATTTTGATTTTTTTGAGAGACAAATCAGGTTATGAATTCTTCAGGAGGGTCATTAATTTCAAATGTTTTCTTTCTAATGGAGGTAAAACGGGTTTTAAATCGACGTCTAAGTTAAGATTAAGTCCAAGTTCAAGGGTTATGTCTCAGGCCGTTGGGCTCCGGAATCGGGGTGCAACACTCAGTGAGCATCCTTCCACTTTTAAAGAATTCCAGTACTAATTTTGAGACTAATGAGCTTGTTAATTCCCAATTATATTAAAAACATTTCATTAAATCTGTCTAGACTTTGAACTTTATCTGGATGAAAGGAATAAAAAGTGACTTTGATCTCATTTAGAGTACCCTGTTTAGTAAATTTAGTAGAGTGATGAGTAGGAATCGAGCCACCACTAGATCTATTGAGCTCCTCAGAGAGAGATATGGCATCTTTGCTTATCCCTAGTATTTTCTTGAAGTGATCAAAAGAGCTCCTTAAGTCTTTCCTAATCATGTACTTCTTTTCCATCAGTATCTAGGAGTGAGACAATCTTACCTCTATTTGTTATGGCTTAAAAAACATTGTAGAAAATTTTAAAATTCTATCCCTTTCTTTCATTTATAACATTATGAATTCTTGCCTCAATTACAAGTTGTAATTTTTTAAACCATTTGCATACTTTCTCAATTCTAATATTTCTTGGGCCTTGATTAAGAGAAAAAAAGTGGTACGTAGAAAAAGGTTCCTGGCATCTATTAAGGGAATCAAAAGCTTCTTTCTTTCTTTGGAGCATCAAATCAATGTTGTTCCTTAGGATTTGTATGAGTCTAACCTTAATAAATTTCAACTTTTAAAGGCATCGGTAGGCATACAATCTTGAGACTTTAGTGTTTAGCCCATTGGAGGTAATTTACCTGAAGTTAGGATGCTTTAATAGTAAGTTGATAAATATGAAAGAAGTTATCCTTTTGACTAATGTGGAGTTAAATTGAATCTTAATAGCGTTATGGTATGATATAAAGGGATTGGAGAATGAGGCAAAGCTAAAAAGGAAGTTGTTGAGCTAGATAAAATTGACTAAACATCTTTCTGATTTCTTTTGTATGAACCAACTTCCCAATTGTCGATTATTCCAAGTGAATAAATAGCCTGTGTATTTGAGTTAGTCCTTGGTATTTGGACAACGTTCCTGTTCCATTTCCCTCCAGTTCAGAAATTGACAGTTATAATAACCTACCAATATTTAATGGGAGGAGGGGTTAGAGCCTATTCTCTCCACATCATTCCATACTTGACTTCTTTGGAACTCATAATTTGAAGCATAGGTAAAGAAGAATTGTAGCTCCATGACCATTTTGTAATGAATGTACTAATATGAGGAAGACCATTTAATTAGATAAAAGAAAATAAGATCAATGAGGTGATAATTCTTCTATTAAAGTAAGGAAGATGGCTACTAATTGTGATCTAATCCTTCTCCATAAAATAAAGCATTCTATAAAATTGCTTTTTTTTAATTTGATATCAATAAAAATAACAAAAGGAGTCTTCTTAAGTACCAGGAAAACATAATATTCCCTAATATTTCACAACAAAAAACTTATTTGGATGGGGTAAAACTAGGTCTTTTATTCTTAGACTTTCTACTAGTTCTAGTATTGCTACTACTAGGTTCTAGGTTGAAGATGTTTGAAACTAAATTTACTTCTGCCTTCTTGGGACTATTTAAAGTTGCTTACAATAAACTTGAGTCATTGAGAATAGTTTTGGTTCCTTTTGCATTCTCCTTTATAATAGGAACTCCCACTTCACCAAGCATTAGTTTATGGATGTCCTCATTGTAAGGATTCTGCACTGATTCATCAATTTATATGTTTTTAGCTAGATTCAGAGGATTTCCAATTGGTTTGCCTATATTAGGTTGACTTTGGGGATTTATAGAAGTGCTAATCTCCACTAGCTCCAGGTTGCTAGTTATATTTGGGTTCTGATTATCCTAGTTCTTCACTTTCCATACTTTCACCATTCTTTCTTAAAGGTTTCACTGGATAGGTAATTTGGATGGAGTTCTCTTCCAACTTGCCATCCTCATTAAACATCATGATCTTTATAGAGTAATCAAGACTAACTAATTCACAACAAATAACTTCTCTCCTTGTTTTTTTAAAGAGACCGAAAATCATAAATTAATGACATTTTAATGTACTTTTTCAACTCAAGTAAAGGTATGATTTATCTAACCAACTTACTAATAAATAAAATTAAATAATAGATCTTTAATTTAGCTTTTGAAAGTTTTTACAAAAATGTTAATGAGTTTGTAATAATAAATTATTTTTAATATTTATGCTTATTTATATATCAATTCTTATTTAGACCTAATTTATTAATTAATGCCTTAATTTTTTATCTTAGTATAAATAAACTCTTAATATTATTAATAAAAGTTAACTTGGATATCCTAATTATTATATGATATATTATGTAACCAGATAACAACATTAAGGTTAGTTTATATTAAGTCCCTACCTTTAACCATAAATTGAGCAACCACCGTAAGAAGAGAATAAGGGAAGCAAAGAAATCAATAAAGTTGGAAGCTAATAATTAATGTATAATCAACCACTTGAAAAGTAACGGTCACATTCAAGCATTAGTGATGAAAGTTTTATTCAAGAACTCACATGATAATCGCTGCCTTACTAGTTAAATAAACAAAATTCCAATGATATGGTTGTTCCAATACAAAAGAAAGTCTGACATCTCTAAGTACAATCCAATGGTTTTGTGCTCTCGTGGAGTCTATAAACCAAGTAATTAAAAAAAAGAAAAGCTGTTCTTTCTCTTCGACAGAATGCATCAATCTAACTTTGGTTGCTGCATTCATTTAATAGGTACCATCCCTATATAGTAAAGCAAAACTATCTCTGTAAAATTGTTTATATAAACTAATTTGAGATGTTTAACATTATAAACACTACCAGACTGGAGTGTGCCTGTAAATCATCAACTCATTCTTCTAGTCTACATTCTACGGCCGATCGGAATCAGAATGGCAGGCCTTGTACGTTAAAAGACAAAAGCTTGCTGAAGATTAATGAAGGCAATCATGCCAAATCTTCTAAGGCGTAAGACCAGTACTCAATTAGTCTGATCTTGGTCTGTTAGGGCCTGCCTTGTGATTGTTATACAGAGGTAGCAACCAACGTGAGGCATGCTTCCTCCTGCCATAACATCGCCAATAAACTACTAAAACAGCCGCTATAATACCAATTGGGACTGCCCATCTGTGTCCAGCCAAGAAGTAGACCAAAATGGTTAAACAAAGAAGGAAAAGAAAAAGGAAATAATAACAGCGGCAATGCATGCATAGTTAAGGAAATTAACTGCTTCATGTAGTTATTTATGTTCATTATGTTCAGTTTCATCTACCACTCGACAAGAATGGAAAAAGCAGAAACATGAGGTTACCTGTCCAAATCAAGGATAGGGCTGTAGACAAGTGTTTCCCATGTTCCTACTGTATAATGCCAAACCGGGTTGTAATAGAGAGACTCTGCTGACCAAAACATTCTGGTGTATGTCTCTAAGAAGATGAAAAGTATCCATGCACCAATTTCTATTAAGATGAATTTTACAATGAACCGGCCAACTACCACCATGACAAGGGAGAAGGCCACCAACCAATTGAAGAGTCTGTGGTTGTATTCTTTTATAAACAGAGATTTTGACTTCCCCAACATCTGCAGATTCACATGACAAAATGTAGATCCAACTAAGAAATGGATCAACTATTCTTATTGTGTATTGAGAATGACAGAGAACTTGTGATATGGCCATCAAATCAAGTGAAAATAAGGATGTGTAAATAAGGGTATGCCTAACCTTCATCATACGATGCTCGTAGTTTGCTTTTGAAGGGCCAACACAGTCCCGCTCAAAACTTTGGTTGCATTGCAGGATGCCTGAATTGAATTTTGCCATGGAAGGAAGTCTGAGAACTTGAAGTTGGTCCATTTTCTCCTCACAATTAGTATACAGAGCCTCGCAGATCTTAGCTGACTGATACTGGTTTGCAAGTATGCAACTTTTATAAACCTACAAAATCCCAAAAGAAGGTTAATATGAGATTCCAAGATGTTTTCAGTTTAATTTTCTTACACTGCCTGACAGTATAAACTTTATGGTTAAATATAGTTGCTATAAAAGCAAATAGTATTCCTATTATAAAAGCAAATAGTATTCATAGGATAGAACCACTATCCCAACTCTTATTAACTTGTGATTGTCCTCAGAAGAGGAAAGCAGGAATGAACTTTTCATGGAAGGATAGAAAAGTTGATTTCCAACCTCTCCCATCAATTCCGTTTCTCCATGTTCATCAGTCAAAGAAATAAACTCTTATTTATTATTGCCACAAGTAGCAAATACCAAATGAAAAGTTGTCCACAGCTCCCAGGCCTAATCTTTGATAGCTAACTGATCAACTGGATACTTCAACCATGAAGATCTTTGAAAAGTGGCATTTAGCAGTCAGCAAAAGGCCTTAATTGGCAGTTCTGCAGGACAGACTTCTCTCATTGTTTCCACTCGCTTGAATGGCACAAACACATCCATTTACCAATTGCAGAGCAATTCAACTTCTTCCGAAATTAGTACAACTAAGTGGCTGATAGACCTCAAAAATCACAACCAAAATAAAACAGAATGGAACAAAATCTTATTATAGAATGGAATGGGCAAATCTAAATTCGTACCTGTTGTAATTCTTCCTCCAACTGCACCACCGATCTCTTTGCATGATGACGACCAAAATGCTGTTCATCAAAAACTTTCATTGCTTCCTCTCTGGAGCTTTCATGGGCATCTTGCAGAGATTTTTCTGAGAGTGGCAAATGCAATTTTGACATCGTGTCACTGTATAGCTTCAAACACCGGTCAAGAATACCCTTGTTGAAAACTTCGACAAGAGACCCTGTGGATGGGATCTCTCCTTTATTCAAAGCATCGAGTATCTGTAAAATAGAAGATAGTTGAGGAACTTGTAGAAAGCACATTAAAAAAGCTAACATTTCAAATAGAGTCAAAATAGTCTTAAAAATTAAAATAATGAATGGCTTACAGGCTCAGTGCTAATCAGATATAGAACATGAAATCAACCGAAGCCAAAAACCAACTCAATTTTCACAGATAAGCCGCATAAATTATCATGTTTCAACCCCGTGCAATTAAGCTTGATGTTTCTCAAGGCAAAAGACTGCCTCCATTAAAAAGGCTTGATTTCATAAAGTTACCTGCTCCAGGAAAGCTACAAATTCCTTTCCATTTAGATGCTTTCCCTGCACAATCTTTGGTCGAGTGATTCTAGCAACAAGGGCTTTTAATTGCTCCCTTCTCTCAACATATGCTGGGTCAAGCTCACCATCATTCATGTCACAAAGCTTCGTTCGCTGGAGATGAGGCTGTCAATCCAAACCCAAAAATTGGTTAAGGCAAAGATGCAAACAGAAGTCATTCCACAGACAAAAGAAATGGCTCAGATACAGTATATGAAGATCTAAATAAAAGCATCTCTCTTTTTGTTCCAAGTATTATCTTCTTCACAACTCAATGGCGCATTTGGTACCTAACCACCTTGATGATGCAAAAGTGGTCTATCCTCAGCAACACATATGTTGAAAAAATAAAATTGATCAGCATGTATATACAGGCATTTCAACCCCATTCTCGAGATCAGTATATCTGCCTTGCTATATAAAATAGAATGACTGCAAGTTCCCTAACTACTATGTACATATATGAACTGCACTTTTTAACTTCAAACCAATCAAATCACATATTTTGGGTCTGAGGCACTTCTTTTTATTTATAACTTTGTAATAGTAGTTATAATAAGTGACATTATGTTCCCTGCATGTAGATAGAATGGAAAAAGTGCCTGCAGGGCATACCAAATCTTGGGAGACATTTACATGGCAAATCATGATAATCAAACTTTACTTCTTTAAGAGAGAGTCATAAGAATTTTATATATACCATTAAATCCTAATACTCTGGTGTTTCGGTCCATTTTTCCAAGCAATGTTTTTATACATGTATTTATCTTTTCCATGAAACAAGTCCAATGGCCATGAGATAAAATATGGATGAACCATGCAGGTTAGGCACATTACATATCCATGTAATTGGTCCGTAGAATGAAAGGAATATGTTTCAAATAATAAAATCAGCAACAATGAAAGCAAGCAGAAACAGAAGACACTATTGACAATACAAACAATTAGTATATCATACTTGAGGTAAGCTAAATGCGGTACTGTTGTCACCCATGATAGCCAATGAATCCCGAATCTGGTTAACCTGAAAAGAAATTACAAATAATCTCCTAGCCCCACAATCATAAAGGTTGAAGAAGCCAGAAAAAATGTAAAGAGAAATTACCAAGTTAATATTTTTATCCCCTGCAAAGTCAATAAAGCAATCATTATCAGTGCTTTATTCAAAACTAATTCACTGAGAATAGCAATCATCTCTTCTGCAGATGTGGCTAGGGAAGAAACTAACCATCTTTGTTAGGAACATGTTGAAGTGCCTCATTCACCATTTCTTGCACTGACTTGCCTTCTGCCAGCAAAAAAATAAATAAATAAATAAAAACACCTTTTAGCTCCCTTGCAAATGCACATAAGCAGAATGTTAAATTAAGAGATTCACTGCACCTAAAACATCAACAAATCACAAACTTACACTCGTGAATTGTGCAGCACTTTCATGAGAAGCTTAAGAAAAAAATAAATACTTGGTACGAAAGTTTTAGCCTGATATGTTCATGATACTTTGTAAGGGATGCTTTAATAGGTACGGGTAACATTGACGAGGATGACATTATGGTGTCCCAAAGTATTCTAGCGTGGCCAAGCTAGACTTTTCCAGAAAGAAGCAGGCAGGTAATATAAACCTACGACAGGGATCGTAGGAAAGCATCTAATCACTTACGTAGAAAATCACGCTGAATAAGCCACAAAAGTTCTGCTGGTTCAAAAGCAACATCCTGGCCCTATAAAGCATTTTCATTATTCACATCAGAAAAATAAATCCGAAAATAGTATAGAAGAGGGAATATCATAAAAGTGGTTTATTAATTACCTTCACTCTATTCTCCATTAGGTGAATATCAAAATTCAGAAAAACTGGTGTTAGTAACATAGAAGGAATAACTTTCAAAAAATTAAAGGTGTGATCTTCATAACTTAAAGGATAGTACAAGGATAAACCTTCCATAAAATTCTTCTGCAATTTCAACAGCAAATGACAAGCGGGATATGTCAGCTTCTCTGATCTAAAGGGTACAATGAGACACATTTAGGTCTTGGCAAGAGAACCAATGAAAATGATGCAGCTTGAAGACAAATGTCGAATAACTTTTAGGCAAAAATGATAATCATTTACGAATTTTTCGTTCTATCATTTGCAAGGTTCTTTCTTATTTTATCTAGATCTTATTTTCATGTAAATATCAATCAGAAATCCAAACAGTCAAACAAAATATAATGGTTAACAGCATATAAACTCTAAATTTCATTTTTGGAGTTGGCTATTACAACAGGAAATGACATGCAACTAAAATGTTAATGTAGCCATCGTCATAAGAATGCATCTTCCACAAAAATGAAGATGCACTGCACATTCTCCATCCAGATATATATTTCACTATACACAAAGAGAACCAGATCTCGGTAAAATGATTTTCCACTTTGGTTGGTGAGAACCCAATTAGCATGATTAATTATATAATTGGATAACTTTTATTTATAATTTTTAAAGAAAGTATATATTACTAGTAATATGCAGGCCCATTTTTGAAATAATATTAATAAAGATAACTTATTCCACCATTGCTTATCTACTAAAATTACACCTCATAGTAAACGCTTCTTGCCAGGCTCATAAGTATATGATAAATGTGCATCTAATAATAAATGTAATCATCAGAAAACACTTGATATCAACCTACCCCCATCATCACCATACCATTTGTAAACTCAACAAGATAAAATTCCATACAATTGATCCAAAAGATCCAGCAGATATGATTTAAGCCTACGAGTTACAGGCAAAACAACTAACCGTCTCTGGCAAGTTATAAATAAGCACAGAACTCAAAATCGTTGCCAAGGCAAATATCCTGAAAAGAAATGTATTGCATAAATACATAACTGCAATCTCCAGAGACAAGTTAAAGGCCAAGTGCAGAAAGCATGCTTACCTATCATCATAGACATTTGACTTTCCAACACTTTCAAATCCCTCTGTGTCGAGATATAGCACAGATGTCTTTACTCCGTTAATTTCCATCTCCACTGGAGCTCCCCATACCCAAATCCCTGTAAGACAAGGAATTATGGCATAAATCTAGTCAAGTAGTTGCATGTTTTTCTGTCTTAAGTCCACACCTTTGGTCTTTGTGTCTCGCATATGTCCAACTCCAAAACCTGATGGGAAAAGTAAGCAACTAATCAGTAGAAGTGAACCCACTCACCCTATTTATAAGATATTTGACCCTCACAGTAGTAGCACAGCACCTTCATAGCAAGAAAGGGAAAGAAGTTGATTCAGCAAGAAAGATTTTCCAGAGCGGTATGGACCAATAACCTGATTATACAGCCAACAAACTGAAAGTCAATAACTGAAAAAGGAGATTGGACAATGCTTTTCTTCGTATGCTTATCCACAATAGAAAATATGAAACCAATTTTGTGAGCATGTGATCAAATAAGCAAATCACGCAAGCATACATAAGTGACACCGAAGCAAAATGCCCTGTAAGAGTTTCTCCCCTATAAGAAAAACCAAATTCAAGAGATATAAAGTCTATATGACTAGTTGCAACTTGTAAATGCTTAAGACATACAGCAACAGCTGCAACAGGATTCGTTATTTGGCTGATGGCTTCCAGGCCCTCACTTGAAAGGCGAAGCTTTGTATGGCCTGGATCAGGTTCAACTATAGGAAAGCTGCAAGTGAGGAAACAAAAATATATATTTAGTTGCACAAAATAGTCATCAACTTCTTCAAAGTGTCTAAAATATGAGCTGAAATGGAATAATTATAAAGACCAAAATGTCACCAGAGACAGCAGAGGTGAGACAAAGCAGATAGACAAATAATATGAAACGGTTTAAAGACATTAGTTAACTGGCTAAAAGCATGAAAGGCCAAGGCTAAAAGCAAAGATAAAAAACAAATTGACAAACACAAGGCAGAGTTAAAAGATGAAGTGGATGATTCTTGTGTTTTATCAAATGGGTGAACTTTGAAAAAAGATATATAGTTCAGAAATTGTGTTGACTATGGCAGTTCATAGGAAAACCGTACAATAGAACAAAACTTTTCGCAATGTTGCATCATTGATGTTCTTAAATTCATATAAGTATACTTGAGCAAGAATCGCAAGGGGACAAATTTATCAGTATGTTTACCATAGTCACCCAAGTTGAGTAATGCAGCACCTGTCCTGACAACAGAGAAGCTTAATGCCAGTCCCTAGTCTCTAGAGAAAAGATTCTCACGAAAAGGCCCTAAACATACTATACTTTTTTACAACCATGCCAGGAAATTATTAAGTTGTTTTAAACAACTAATCGCAAAACCTGACTAGGTGGTCTTCTACATGGATCTCCAATTTCGTGCCCAAGTCTGTTTAACTAGAATTCGTCACTTCAAGTACCAAATTGGGAAATTGCAGGATTGATTACTAGTCACCAGCCCGTAAGAAAAAAGTGATCGTTGATGAACTCTTGTTTAACTTAAAGCTCATTGTTCCCCGCAGGACTATAGTTCGCCTTAAAAACAATTAAGCACTTCAATACACGGACAAAGGAACACTCCCGTCAATTTACGACGAAACAAACTTTAAGCATCAAAAATAATTTAGCATAGAAACAATGAATGAAATACGGTTCACGACATAAGATCTTTTAAACAAGCATTTGATGATTATATATTTCTCCAAAAACAGAGCACAAAGATAATAAAAGTGACGGAAGAACCATTAAGAAACTCTTGGCGTCACTTACGCTTGGTGTAAATCGTGAATCGGAAAAGACTTGTATGCGAAAAAACAGAGAAGATACAGAATAACCAAAACCAAATGAGAAATCTTCATAACTTGGAGACGGCCACGGATCGTCGGCCCTTAGTCTAGCCAATGCAGCACGGTCTCGAAGCTCCAACACACGAAACTGTATGGACAAGGCAATCTACGCCATGAAAGGAGAAGAGCAAGAGGGTTAGTCGAACGAATGGGACACCAAGAGAATGGGATCTCGAGAGACCGCGAAGAAGGGTGTACGTTAAAAATGGTCCAAGAGGAATTGTTTTCGCATCTGCAGATGTCAGAAGACAACAAGTACAGAAGCTAGTTTTGGGGTGTGAAGCAGGCGATCCGTGCCCTGGGGTACGTTAGACTCGGATCGAAATTTACGATAAAGACCTTGATTTTCAAATGGGAATCGAATGGCTTAGAGTTTACAGAAGATAAAAAGGGCCCAAGAGTAAACTCATGCGAGTCATGGGTAAGATTAAGAAGGAACCATAGATGAAGTTTTTATTTTAGTATTTCATTATAATAAATAAAATAAATGAAAGTTTTTTCAATGTTTGATGAAGTCAACTCCAGACTTAGTCTAATCAACTGATGTCATTTTGTTGGGTGTTAAGTGTTAACGCATTGACTTCATGTTGGAGCATACATAGGATAGGATATAGTTGACATGAATCCAAATGTGGTGGAGCAGTACGTGAAGCAGGCATCTTATATTGTGACTTGTAAGGTATCTTTTCAAGTTGGTTATCTGGGTGGACTGGGAGACCTAGTTCAGTTTTTAACATCCAAGTCTTATTGCAAAACAAGGGTCCATGTGTTCGGAACAGACAAACATGGACCAGGAAAGGAAGTGAAGACTAGAGTCAAAGAATATGATCGTACATTGGGCTGCAACACTGCTCCCATGAGGCCGAACCTACAGAGAAATAATGGACTCGATCAAATCTGCACTGATTATGTCCACCAAATTATACCAGTATTGTCACTTATCTCATATAATTGACTGTTTGATTAGCGTCTTCAATATACAGAGACGGGACGAGATGGAACAGAACAAGACGTAACAGAACAAGAATTGGAGACAGTGAGATATTTGATTGCGGTGGATAGAACAGAGAAAATTGTCCTCGCCCAGAGGACAGAAATGTGTTTAATTGCAGAGGACAAAACAAAAAATAGTGTTAATGACAGAAATACCCCTGCAGTATAATATATTTAGAAGATGTAATTCATTGATTATTTTATAATTGTATCAATATTTATTTTAAAATACTTAATTATGTTATTATTAACTTGTAACTCTAATAAAATTTCAGTTGTGTGATTATTGTTGTTGTTGTTGTTGTTGTT
>JAOSBM010000009.1:12290054-12307924 GCA_027568955.1 Erythroxylum tenue | reverse complement strand
ATTTCTTTTCCAAGTAGAAGTAGATTTTTTTCTTTCCTTGTCAAATTAGGATCTTTACAAGGGTAGGACTTTTTTTTAGAAATCTTCATTTCTCCCAATCTACATGTCCCTTGACCGTCTAGATTGTTCCTGGATCCATTTCTTGCAGTGGCCATCAAGAATCTTCCGGAATGTAGAAATCCTAGTTGAAGTAGGATTCCTTATAGGATTAGGATTTTTGCAATTTTGGTCACCTTAGGGTATTTCGACCTCCTCACTCTGAAAATGATATCCAAAAGTCCTAAATCTCCCTCCTTAGCATGATTTTCTTCACTTGACACCTAAAACATCTGAAATGATAAAATCAATGTAAGTCACGTAATTTAGACATCAAATAAGAATAAAAACTAAGTGTAAAAGTATAAAAAAGATAATAAAATATGAGTGCATCAGTTTCTAGGTCTTCTAGACATTTCTCCCTCTATCTCTCGTTTCTATATCACTAGCAATAAGGTCATTTAGACTCCTCATTCGTGAGATATAGACCAAATATTATAAGATGCTCCAAAACAGGGGCAACATCAGGTCACCATTTTCAATGTCAATTTACAAGGTCATAAAACCAGAATTAAGTCAGAGTCACTTCTAGATATTTTTTATTTCTATGTCTTATGTTTCATATGCAACCAAAATAACATAATTTTGAGGTATGTAAGCTGAGTTATGACCCAAACAATGTGACTGACTCAAATAAACCCCAGACAGAATTCCACTACACGATACTCTCCTGTCATAAACAACCAGGTTCATGCAAAGTAACATCAAAATAACACCAAAGTAACATCCCAGCAACCATTCCACCTCCAAATGAATCTTTATATCCATTCAAACATACACAAAAAGAGGAATTAAACTAAGTGTAGTCCCAAACCTTAAAATTGGCAAAGTAGTTCTTCTAATGTTTTTCCTTCCCTTCCTCTTTGGCTTTGATTAAATCATTAGGTGAAAAATGATAGGATGAAGAAGGTAAAATGGAGAGGAGAAAAATCTGATGTTAAGCCATCAAGGTGTCATCCATCTCCCCTCTCTATATGCCTTTTCATGAATTTTCTAGTCGTAGTGTATGTTTCAATCCCATTGGACCATATGTTACAATCCTATTAGATCATGTGTTACAATCCCATTGGATCACATGTTACAATTCTATTGGATGATGTGTTAAAATTATATTGAACCATATGTTACAATTATATTGGACACACATGCTTTAATCTTATTGGTCCATGAGTTGACTTTAGGAAAATTGCATATTGGTCCTTCTTCTTCCTTCAATTCCCGCATTAACCTATAATCTTATCCATTTATTTCATTCCTGAAAAGTAGAAGAAAAGAGGAGGAAAAAGGCCTAAATCTTGAAGACTGTTCAACCACACAACTCCACTAGTTGACCAATACATCAAGTTGACCAAACATATCAGCCAAATAAGGTATAAATTCATTAGAATAAAATTTTCTGAAGGGAAAAGGTATATTGGCCGATCAATAAGGGTAGGTAATCTATCAGTATATTTAGTTAAACTCAAAGAAAACTCACTGGCATGAAATAATTTCTTAGATTAAGTGATATTAGACGATAGGAGGACATGTGTCTAAATGGTCACCTCGTTAAGTGACCAAATACCTAGTAGAAAGTAGGAGAGGGTGTATTTTGAGGACACTAGTCAACCATACTAAGATATTGGTTGATTAGTTGACTAGATAACTTAGAAAATTAACCTTAAAACATCAAAACACTTAATAGATTATGAGAATATCAATCAAGAACTACTATAAACATTAAAAGAGACTTTAATCAGATAAAATCATATCCAATTCTCTCATTGTAACATTATTCATTGGTTTAGTGAAATGATATCCCAGTTGGTCAAATATATCAGAAAATTTTAACTTAGTATCCCTATTTACACATAATCTCTAAGTTTAGTTACACAATATACAAAGAAATGTTTAATTTATCATTCATAGTGCAAACCTAAACATTCATCTCTAAGGATTTAGACTCAAATTGGCACATTAATGCAAAATGACAAATATTTCTAAATTATGAACTAATAATTACCTTTTGTTGAACATTACATATGAATGTTTGAATGATGATTCTTTTTGAAGTTTCAATCCATTAGAAGCTTCTCATCGTTCTAATCTCCCTCTTAGTTCAACAATTAACTCCGTTAAAGAGTTTTTATATTAATTCTTATTCTATAAGGCTAACTTCTCCATATCCTACATCAACATTTTCAAGAATTTCTCAGAGGTAAAAAAGTTTGACTCATCAAGATAAAAAGAATAAAATCTTCAAAAATAATATTCAATTCAATACCTACCATCTCTACCACATACCATTTGCTATTTCTTTTTTAAGAGCCCTGTAAAAGAAGGAAATCAATGTGTTTTAGGTGCCCAAGTGAGCTTGGGTTTTTAGTTGTTAGTCTCCTTCTTCTTTTCTACCCACTTCCTTGAGGGTTTGCTTACCATCCTTTATTTAATAAATAAAAATCTGTCGGCATGTCCATCTTTACCATAAAAATGATGTACCATGTTATATAAGTGATGATGATGCATAAATGCATTACATGATATTCTATATATGTTTGCATAAAGAGGAATCTTCATTTGGACATTAAAGTTGATGAATGTTTTCTTAAAGTAGTGAAATATCTTATCATAATTATATAGATGATACCTACTTTGAGAAGGCTTCATGCACGCTTCTCTAAGTTTTAAAGGAACATGATGAGGTCTGCATATTATCATAAAAGTTAAGCTCATTCTTCCTTTGAGAGTGTTGAACTTTATGTTTAGGTTATGAGCCATATATGAAAGCATTACGTTTGCTTTTAGAATTAGTCCTTATGGATGTGGCATATGCTTAGATGTAGAAGCTGCATACTCATTTGTAACATTAGAAAATAGTTATTCATTATGAAAACATTTACCATTTATAAATATATTTCTAGAATTGGCTTCACTTTCATGGTTGTATCCTATCGCATGCCTATCATTATTATTATTTTATACTCTTAGCATGTTTTCTAGTTTTCACTCCATTTAATGAATTTGGATAATTAATCCTTGAGAACATTGTCTCCTTTTTCAATGTCTTATTTTTATGCGTTAATATGTCTAATGTATGATTGTCATCATTGATCACATTTTTTGTGCATTGCTGATATACAATTCACGTTCATCTTTTCATTCTCATTCAACCATAGATCCACTTTTCTTTTAACTTCCTTAAGTTTGGAAGATAATTTCTTCCTTTTTTTACTCATGATTTTTTAACTTTTGACTATCACACAAATTGCATTTAGACGTTAATTTTGAATTTTCTGGTGATTAAGGAAACTTCTTCTTTGATTTAACTAGTAAGTTTCTCCTCCTCTTTTGTCGATTGTTCCTTTAAGGCTTTGAACATTAAATTATTTTTCTTTGGAAGCTTCATTTTATCTTATGGTTACAAAAAAACATAAACATTTCAAAAGGTAATCTTGCCATCTATTTAATTACTCTTGGAACCTGAATACAAATCATCTAAAAGGAAAGGAATGCTTGGAGATTAAAAAACTAGATGGCATGAATAGAAGTATTACTGGAGATTACTCTATCTAGTAGCAGGGAGTGGCTAACACTTTGCAAATGATTAAAACACTTAAGTGAGACTATAGTTCGAACATGGAGACTTAGATAAGGGTACCACATTCACTTACAACTTTTAGCTGATATATGCAACATGAAAGGAGTAATCTTCAGTGGGCATTCTTGTAACAATTGAAGAATAGTGAGAAAAGTTACAACTTCTTAGTGACATAAGGGAGAGACCTAAATGTAACCAATTCTAGAACATATTGATGCTTGAAATATGGTAATCAACCATCAAAAGTGGAGAACGGTTAGGGAGCCTTAGAGCATGCATGGAAGAAGATTCTAAGTTGAGAGACAATGAAGGTAATCATCCTCTAAATTTATGATGGAAATTTGTGTATGTAGTACAGGTGAAAAAGGAATTCTTATCCATTTACGTAGTCTAATGTACCTTTTGTGTCATTATGTATTGTTAGTTTGATGTAGCATGGAGTTTGTGAATGGGGACTGTTTATATTTGTTAGTATGGATCCCACTCCATTATAATGAAATTTCATTCAATTTTTTAAAAAAAAACTTTAAACGAGTTAACTATGTTATGAAAAACCAATTTGATGGCAATAATAAAAGGAATAATAATCACACAAGCAAAATAAGTATAAAGAGTAAGGAAGAGATATTGCAAACCATTCTTATGGTGATTCGATAGACAACTTTTCTAAATCCACTCTCTAAGTCTCACTATAGATTCTACTAATCTCTTTTTTCAACAAGCTAAAAAATAACTTTATTGCAATTTTCTTTAATTTTCCTGGCTAAGTAGGAACCTTTTTACAATCTTCTTTAATGGAAAAGAGTATCACTAGATTTTTTTTAATTCCAATTTGCAATAGATTAGCACCTAATTGAAGTTTAAAATAAGAACCAATCTTACCTTCTCATCTTAATGCTCTAAGACTCAAGCTCAAATCATAATGAACGAACAAATAATACAGATGCTTTAAAACTCTCTCAAATATATTCTTTCAGTAACAAATATCATAAAGATTTTCATCAATTAAAAAATCAAGTATTTATAACTAATAACCCTTCAAATAGTCATTATAAACAAACTAGTGATTATAATGGCTGGTTTCTAGACATAATAGGTTAGTCATTCACATATCTTCGATTAGTCAAAGTCTTTTGAGTTGGGTTATTGGATAACTAAGACACTATACCTATAGAATGCATCTATTTTGTCTAAAACTCATCCAACATTTAACTGATAAATGAAACTCTTTGATTAAACAATGGTTCATTGATTGGCATATTGATTAACTGAACATCTAATAATAGATATAAAAGCCCCTCTTTGTGTTTCCAAATGTTCCTAGGATAGGTTAGCTAATTCAAACGCTTAAACTACCTAATCCTCACATAAATCAATTTTCAAAAGTACTTTTAAGTCATCAAATTTTTAATAGTTGAAGATTTTAAAAGATGAAAATATCCTATTTTGATTAAAACAATCTTGAATTAACTCATTTCAAAGTACCTTAAATTTTCTTTTCTAAATAAATAGGTTTTTCTTTGAAAACTAAAACCTTAATGTCATTAATTGAGCATGTTAATATTACGCTTGCATAGCCTCTAAAGCATTTAAATGAATAAGGGTACAAGAATGATTTCATTGATTTGTACACATTAAAAGGTTTTGAATCTTTCTCAATATTGGTCCAATTTTCTTGATCTTCATATGAATAATCTTGAAACTCATTGATTTTCTCCATTCCTTCCTTTTGGTTTCAAAGTAACTTGATACTTCCCTTTACTCCATGACACATGTTTTGGAGCAATTGAATCATACTTGAATTTTATTTTTGTTTCTTTTAATTTAAAAAAACAATGCATTAGCAACAATTATGTTTTTTTAGGTGAACTTATAATTTGTGTTTTTTTATCAATAAAACATACAATATAAGCTCCCCTAGTTGGAACACTTTGAGCTTTGTTTTTATTCTACTCGTACCAATCTGGATACCTTATCCATTTGAAGCAATTTTCTTTAACATGTTAGTCTTAATTATAGTGATTGACTTTTATCTTTCTTGATTTTTAACTTATTAGAATCCTTTTTGTTTCTCACATTCACCAACTTTCCTTTAACTGATTCTACAAGGTCCTTTAAGATGGAGTTTAAAATATAGGAGGTCATAACATAATAAACTATTTGTCAAGGTCAAACTCATATGAATCCTCCTTTGGTACCTAAAATCATATAATCTAGTTAAATGAGTTGTAACAACCACCATACCTAGATGAACTAAACCCTACAATTAAATTGAATCGTCATCATTTTCTTGCCACTACTTTTTTTTTATCTTTCTCTAGTTATTATAGCTTCAACTAATCCTATGTTCAAAACTTTCAATTTTTTTTACCTTATAAAAAATTTAAAATGAAATCGTATTTAAACTAACTCTCAAGAAAAAACCTAACATCAATGCATAACATCTTGTTTGAGAAGCTCCTCCATTAATGCTTAGTTGAATTTCTTTTATTTATGTGTATTTTCAGTACTATATTACAAAGTGAGTCTCTATTTCTTTATATACAACATGAATACAATTTATCTACAAATACCATTTATTGCTCCAAACCAGGTTTCTCATCTTTACACAATTGGAGCTTAACCAAAAGCTAAAATAGAAAAATAAGAATTAAGCTAAGATACTATTATAAGAACCAACCTTATGTTAGCTACATAAACAACCATCCATATCTCCTTGATTATGAGTATTGGAGTTTGACTGAACATATTGGTAATAAGCTAACAAGTTGACAAAGTGGACACTAAGCTTAAACTAGTAAACCAAAAACTATCAAAACCATTAATATTTTAATAAATATTACATGCCAACTTAACTCATTTGTGGCCTTATGCCTATTATTTAATGGACAACTTTACTAGCCTAATAATCAAAAGGGAACTTTTAACATGGAAAAGCACAAATACTTCCTTACCTCTCACCCCATGCACTTGCTAGTTCTTGAAACTTATTTTAATGAGTATAAATATGTTAAATTGTGATTAAATTATATAAAAAAGAGGAATATAGTTAGATCTTGAATACAACAGTAACTATGATCTTCTAAAGGTCACTAGCACTAAGGACTACATTTTAGACGTAGTTAAAAGTATAAAAGCAACATTGCAACCATGGTTATAATGTCACTTCTAATTTCCTCAATCTACTTCTTGTAGGATCATCTTACTAATTCCTTAAGTTCAATCCCATGTAACTCTCTCAGAAGGGCTTGTATCCAAGTTTATTCCCCACGATTCAACCACTTCCTTGCTACTTCGTCTTGTTCCTTCATTTATTATAGGCTGCTCTTTAATACACTGAATGATACTATCTTGTAACTACTCATTTGAGATTTATTTACCATTAAAACACATTAAATTTCTTTCATTCTAGATCCTATATATGCTCAATCTAAGGTTTATTACATAAACTATAAAAGTGCTTTTATTATACTTTTATCACCATACAACCATTAGATGAATTTAGCATAACATAGGTTCGAGTTTCATAAATGGAAAGTTTCATGTTATTACACCATATGCTAAGGGAAAATGTACAATTAAAGAAGAGATACTCTAGATTTTTCAGGAATATTTGCATAAAATAACTATTCTAGATAGATTAAGAAAACTTAACCTATCCATAACCGCCATTCTATTTCTCATAGATAACCATAAGGTAAAGGATATTTTAGGCATAAGGTACGAGTTTTATATTATACTAAGACTTAGATTCTCCTCTTGGTCTCAAAATTTCCTTACAATATTTGTTTGTAAACAATCCATTCAATTGTCCCAGCCACTGGTAACTATCTTATCTACCATCATTGGGATTTTAGCTTGGAAAGGCATGAGACAAATCATCAAGGATCCTAAACCAATAATCTAAATGGACCCAAACATATACTTTAGCATTCCATGGTATATTCTACATATAATCCAAAATAAAATAGATAGACCCTTCTCTTCATCATTAGATTTGTATGGACTAAAGGGCCAATATTGTTATTATTATAAAAAGAATAGATAAGCCCTTTCATCATTAATAATTTTGCATTTTATGTTACCAAATAGTTTAACCCTTAGCTTCAACAATTGAGCCATGAAATAAGAATATGAAGGCCATATATTGATCTCCTAAATGCTTTTTCCTCTTAAAAATATAGGTGTGAATGCATGTTACCCACAAGGAGTCTTAACTTTCTACTAATTTTTGAAGCTCCTTTCTCATTAACACCTTATTGCTTAAGTTGGTAGGTATCATTCCCAAGCCACCTTCTTCCATAAGTCTAGTTACCTCATTCTAGCTAACTTTATCTTTGAAATACCCATTATGTCTACCAAACTACTGAAACTTTCTCATTGATTTTTCCAAGGATTTAATTAAGTTATTATAAAAAAATATGGGATGACCAACAACTATATAGGGAGTTGAGTATTGATTTAATTAGCTATAGCCTTCTATCATAGGACAAATCCTTATTGCACCAATTCCCCAATCTTCTTCACACCTTCTCAAGTATTGGATAACATTCTCTAAACTAAATTTTTTTAGTAGATAAAGGTTAAACAAGGTAAGTAAAAGGATTTTGTTTAACTTGTAACCCCAAGACACTAGAAAGTCATCGTTGTAGATGTTACACATTTATTGATAAAATCAAGTGGCTTGTAATATAATTTATTTCCAATCCTGAGAGTTTTTTCTTTGAAAAGTAATAGATTTCATTAATAAAGGACTATGTACAGTCTAAGTATGTAACTAATCTTGGATAAAAACAAAAACAAACTATAGCACAAGGTCTTATATGTCCTGATAATCAGCTTAGTCCAGTGCCCATCTCATCCTCATGTTGGTAGATAAGTATCAACTATTCCCCTAGCTAGCATGGTTAGTCAGTTTTGAAAAGTAATCTCTTGAAAAACCAGCTCTATACTTCTACTTTGTTTTCTAAAGATAGTGCAATTCCTTTCTTTCCAGATATGGTATAATCTTGAATGCTTTATAATCCACCTAATTTTTCATGTTAGTGTTCACTAACCAGTTAATGGTCTCCTCCCATGATTCTGCTGAACTGCCTGTAGCTCCCTCCCGATATTCCTTTTGTAGTTGCAGTTAATCATGATATGATCCAAAACTTTCTAGCTCTACATTACACAGCTCACAGTTTAGTGAATTAATGTTTAAAGAACTAAAGGATTGGCATGAGGACACAAATCTATTTTATGCTCTTAAGAAGAGGATCAAATCATCTACAAAAGAAAAAATAAACTAACCCAAGTCTTTTACATGTACTATGAAACTTAAAACTTGGATATAAGGATATATTGTGCTTAACCACTATGATTAGTGCCTCTATGCATAAAATGAATAAATAAGGAGAAATGGGGTATCCTTGCCTCAAGCCCTTGCCTTTTTTGAAGAAGTTACTCGGTTCACCGTTAAATAAAATGACCAATTTAAGGAATTTATTTTATTGATATTCTTTCTTGCCACAATGGAATTATGGAAGAATTTTTTATTTTTGTCCCCTTAATCTAATGAACTCTTGCCCTCTGCTTTATGTATCAAGCTTGAACTTTGTGGGTTTTAAAATATATGGAACGTGACATTTAACATGGAGTTATGAATAGATAAGGCATCAAAATATAAATCAATAACTGATTTATCCTCCTTGATCATTGTGGGATCACCTAGCTACTAGCAAAGAAGTTCCTATATTATGATCATAATAAGCTTTGAGTTGAGAACATTATGCTTGTGTTTTAAGTTTTGAAGGCATTCAACTTCAACTCTTATTTAATTGCGTTGAACTCTTCAACATAAAAAAAATTCTTTGAAGGAATAAAAAGAGTAATTGATATCTTTGAAAATAATCTTTATTGAACCAAAGGATATAAGTACTACTAATGGGTTTATTAATATAATGAGAAGGAATATGAGAACAAGATGTACTTATAAACTCAAAAAGATAGTTCATAAATTTGATAAAGCACAAAGCTTACAAAGTGAAGACCAAGTCAAGAACTAAAGAAGAACAATAAATTACTGCTCTCCCCTAAAGAAGAACAAGAAATTACTGCTCTCCCCTTATTTTAACTTATGTAGCTTTAAAGAGGTAGAGTTGTTAATTTCCTGACTTTCTGTCTCCTTATTAGAATGCCTTTCTATCATTACCATAATTTATCTCTTTCCCCTTAAAGGGATATTCATCCTTCACAAACCGGTGATAGTAACCCGCCAATCCCAGAAAACTTTTCACTTCTGTCACATTTCGTGGCGTCTTCTAATTAACAATTGCTTCAATCTTACTAAGATCAATCCTAATCCCTTGAGGAGAAACAACATGTCCTAGAAAAGATACTTCCTGAAGTAAAAAATCACACTTAATCAGCTTGGCCATACAATTGTTTTTCCTACAAGGTTTGTGACACAATTCAGAGATGTTGCACATGGTCATGTTCATTCTTAGAATAGACCAGGATATCATCTATGAACACCACAACAAACTGATCTAAATAGGGCCTAAATACTCTATTCATCAAATCCATGAATGCAGCAGGAGCATTAGTTAGCCCAAATGGCATCATCAAAAATTCATAATGTCCATAACGGGGCCTGAATGCAATTTTTAGAACATCCACATCCTTTACCAGCAATTGATAGTACCCTGATCATAGATCTATCTTGGAAAATACTCCTGCACCTTTCAATTGATCAAACAAATATTCTATCCTTGGTAACGGTTACTTATTCTTCACTGTGACTCTGTTCAATTGCTTGTAATCGATACACATCCAAAGAGTACCATCTTTCTTCTTAACAACAGAACCAGTTCTCCCCAAAGTAAGACACTGGGTCGAATGAACCCTTTATCCAGAAGCTCTTGCAACTGCACTTTCAACTCCTTCAATTCATTAAGAGCTATCCTATACGGTGCTCTAGATATAGGAGCAATGCCAGGCATAACTTTGATAGACAACTCCACTTCCCTTTTAGGAGGAAGCCTGGGTAGCTCTTTAGGAAACACATCTGGAAATTCAATCACCACTGGAATATCTTACAATTTACCACCCTCCATCTTATATTCAAACACAAAAGCTAGATAAGCCTCACATCCCTTCCTAAGAAACCTTCGAGCTTGCATAGTAGATACCACACTAGCCAAAGAACTAGTGTGAATGTTATGTAATACTACTTCAGGCTAATTAGGCTTCCTAAGCATAACTGTCTTAGCACTACAATCAACCATCATCTGATGCTTGAATAACCAATCCATACCTAGAATCAAATCAAATTCATGAAAAGGCAATCTAATCAGATCCACCATATAATCACTTCATTGGATCCTAACAGGACAGTTCTTATAAACCTGATTAATCAACACACTACTACTCAGAGGACTGGTTACAAGAATATCATACTCTAACTGATCTACAAACATCACTTTATTAGAAATTTCTCCAACACATATATAAGAATGAGTGAATCCAGGATCAATCAAAGCATGCATTTTAGAATCAAAGATATAAACAGTACCCGTAATGACTTCAGGTGCGTCCTGATCCTCGCAAGCTTTCAAAGCATAAGCTCGAGCTGGAGCAAAAGTTATGGCAGGTCGATTAACAGTTTCTCAATGAGTATTCAGATTAGGTCTAATCTAATTAGATCCTTCATGACCTCTACCTAGTCCTCTGTTTCTAGCAGGTGTATGAGAGACCTCCCTACTAGCTTGTGATGTCTGAGACAGTCTCATAAGGCAATTGGCTATCAGATGCTCGGTGCTACCACATCAAAAAGTGCACTCGTAGCCCTCCAATAAGTACCTCGGTGATATTTGGAGCAATGAGGACACTTTGGAATACCAGAACCTTGGCCCATAGAGGAACCCTTACCAAAAGCAGTCGATGAGCGATAGTCTTGTCACCTTCCCCGAGCTATAAATCTCTGAGTAAATTCTGGTGCAAAAGAAACTCCTTCGTGACTCCACTTGCCCGAGGACTGACCTCCTCTAGCAAAGTCCCTTCATTGAGCCCTTTCTCTCTTCACCATTTCTTGCTTCTCTATCTTAATAGCAACTTGTACCAGCTGATGGTAACTCACTTACTGCAAGAGAGTGAATGTTGCCAGATGTTCTTTAATTGAGTAGTTTAAACCATCCTCAAACTGATGACACCAAAACTCCTCAGTGAGTACTATCGTACTCAGCAACAGACAAGTTTCTTTGCTTCAGGTTCAAGAACTGCTTCCACTTCTCTTTTCTATAAGCTTCTGTCACATACTTCGCTTTAAACACTTGGGAAAAGAAATCCAAAGTTAGAAGCTCCGGTAACCGAGGATTCCTCAAAACAAACTTCCACCACCAATAAGATGCTCCCTGAAGAAGAGAAATAGCAATGTGCATCATTTGATTTGGTGGACAACTAATTTCATCTAACATCCTCTTCACCTTTTTTAACCAGAATTCCACCTTTGCAGACTCCTCCATAGATGTTCTAGTAAATTCCTCAACTCCATACTTCCGTAACTGATCAATCGGAGCCTTAGGCGCGGTCATACGATGTAATAATGTCATCATGTCATGTAACAGCTTAACCAAAGCCTCCCCCTGAGCTGGAGGTAGATGGATGAGATCGCTTAGGATTATTACTCTCAGAAACCTCGTCAACGACGTCATGAGATCTTTCTATATTTAATTATGTAGCCAAAACATGGGACAAACCGCATTAGGCCAAACACAACTCTTATATCCACATATAAGCAATAGTTAAGCGCTGGTTAAACCAAAATCGCCTAAACCATGCCCTGATATCAAATAATGTAACACCCACATACCCCTTGGGAAGATATGCAGATGCCACACAAAACAGAACCAAAATTATCCAAACCTACCAAACAGTCCCTTGCATGCATTCCCATAAACTCAAGCAAAGATACATTACATATCATTAGATGTTATTTTATAAACTAAACATATCATACATGTTGTACTTATCCAAATACATTCCATAATTTCAAAAGCCAACTTGTATAAAGGTTATTACAAATCACTTATAGCATATTACAAAACTTATCCACAAATATACAAAATGTCTCATTACATTGAATTTGAAATACAACTCAAACTTAAACACAAACAAAGACTCAAACAAAAACAACTTCCAAAACAGAACACGTTCTTCTTGTCTTTGTCCCAGTTTTTAAACCTTCTTATCAGAACCTACATGGAGGCAAAACCACCGTGCTAAGTATAAAGCTTAGTGGGAAATAACCAAACAGGATATAATTTGATGACTGTTAGAAATATATAGAATCAAATCAAATCTCAAGAAATCTTTAATTGTTCATATTAAAGCACAATCCAAACAATAAATATCTCAAAACAAATTATAACATATCAAAACAGTTTATATTGGCTTCAGAGCAAAACTTACAAGTATCAGAATATAATACCATAATATAAAAACAGAACTTGTTTATATCAGAGTAGAATTTAGTAGTATCAGAACTGAACTTAACTTATATCAGAATTTGACATATATCAAAACACAAAACAAGTTATCCTGCTAATCCTTTTTACAGAAGTGGGTAAGGGGACCAGAACAGAAGATACCCATGTTTGGTCTCTAAAACAGAAGACACAAAAGTGTCTAAAATCATAAGACACCAAAGTATCTAGCACAGAAGACACCTTAGTGTCTGGTTACAGGAGCAACTGCAGACCCTTCTAGGCATGCCTATTTACCCACGACTAGGACTTGACAGTTTAAAACAAACTATTTCAGATTTCAAAATCTCAAGCAAAAGATGTAGTGCATAATATATGTCTTTATTCCATTTTTCTCTAATTGAACATATACATGCACATCCAAACAAACTTAACATACCTTATGAGCATAAACATTTGCAATAATATACTTAAATACATTATATGTTTACAAATTACATATAATTACATAAATTCTGAATTCATAAACAATCATATTCAATTCACATCACATAAATCCTTTGAAACACATTTGTATTCATAAGGACACATTCATCCTTGAACACACCACAACTTTTAACATTAGACACATTATTCACTAACCACACATTAATTACCTCAATTAACATTCTATAACTAAATTAACATTTACTCAATTAATCTATCTTCATTTTAAATTCATTTCACACCTTAAACAAGTCCAATTAAGTTCCATTGTACCAAATTAAAAAACCTAACCTTATATAGTTCAACAATTGCACAAAACCAAGTTTTTCACCTTCCTAACCATTTCCCACGACTATGGGAATGTGCCTTATAAATCCCACGATCGTGGGATGAGTGAACCGAAAGTTCACTCGCCCATAACTTTCAAACTACTTCCAAAACTTAACTTCTTCACTTCCATTTTTCACACCTTCACCAATGTTCATCAATTTCACTTCAATTCTACCTTATTCATGCTTCAATACCTCATCAAATTCATGTCCAAACCAATTTAAAAATCAATCATTAAGCATATCACAATCCATGATCTTTCAAGTTTCAACATCTAAAGCAAAAGCTATCAAACAATTATCATGTTCCAGACCTCAATCCATCACCGATTCAATAGATATTCTATCCAATTCAAAAATCAAATAATTCATATTATAACATGCAGTCAAGTTTATCATTCCCTTACCTTCTTAACTTCAAGTTCCTTCTTCAATGAAATAATCAAACCAACCCTTCATGCAACCAATACACTTCCAAAATCTATATAGGTGTAAGATGATCTTAACACCCAAAAGACAGCAGCATAAAAGATAGCTTGAGGTAGCTTCTTGATGCAGTATATGGCAAGGAGTTTAGTGTGATAGCACATCAAAATTGAAGTAAAATTTAGAGCTAGGAGAGGGGATGATTTCGGTGGTGAATGAGCAAAGAGAGGATGAGTTACAGCAGAAATTAGCCAATGTATAAGACCATGCCATGTGTAAGATGACTCATCTTGCTTTAGGGATACTTGTTACATAAAGACACGAGCCACATGTTCTCTCCCTAGCTAGCACACATGTTCTTCTATGAGGCTGCCAAATGTCATCAATATGTTAGGCCATTTGTCTCTCACGTATTATTGCCATTTGTCAATGCATCAGTTATGCCAAATGTCACTAACTCATAGGCTTAGTCATTCCAATTGTACCAACTCATCTTGCCACTTGACATTTTCCTAATCAAAATGTACATTTTAATACCTCAATTCTCTAATGATATCAATTAATTCCAATTCACTAAGTATGATCCATTAAACCAACATTCAAGTCATATGCAATTCTCAATCATATCACAATTTTTAACACCTATCATATGTGTACTTTCATGAATATGTAACATTTCAACTAGGGTACAATTTGGTGCCTTACAACTAATAGTAGTCCCATCTATACATAAGAGTTTTCCTATATAGCTCGATAGCATAATCAATAATCTGGTTGAACAATATGTATGTTTATCCGAATTGGTACATTCCCATGTCTTATCTTTTCCATGTTAATTCCTAGTTTTCAAACTTAGAGAAACATAGGAGTGCTCATTAGGTTCCATAATCCAGCCTCCACATGTTATGTAGCTCACTAGCATACTTGGTCCTCTAGTTGACAAGGGAACACTATGTGCATTTATTGAAATTGGTACATTCTCATGTCTTATCTTTTCCAAGTTAATTCCTAGTTTCCAAACTTAGAGAAATATGGGAGTATTCACTAAGGGCCATAGTTTAACCTCTATAACTCTTATAGCTTCTGCTTTTGTTGAAAATTTAAGCAATATAAGGTTTTACTATGATAAAAGGACCTCAGTTAACCCTTTGCCTTTCCATTACTTTTGAGCCCAGCTGCTGATGATTGAAAAAGGGGTGTGTTTTCCTATAAAAAGGTCGATCAAGGTGGAGTTCCAACTCTTGGCTCCTTCATTTAACACTTCTATGTCAGGGAACACCAAACTACGTCCATCTATATATCTCTTATCTATTTTTGGAAAGCTCTTGAGTTTCTTTAACCAAGGTTTTATCTTTTCTCACTTGTGCGAGTTTTTAAGCTTTTGAGAGCTGTCTATTTTAAAGGGAAGGAAGAAGGACTGTGATCAAGGGTTTGGCATTGAATGCAAGGATCTGATTATGGTTGGATTCGTCTGGACCAGGAGGTGAGATGAAAGGCGACTGGAGGTCCCAAGAGTGTACAAATAAGATGGTCTTGACCTGAGAGATCTGTTGGTCAGCAAGCCTGTGGACGTATAAGATGGGTTGTATTCTAAGTAATAATCTAACTTTTCTCCCACCACCTATTGCCAACTAAATCAAGAATTTAGCATCAATTAGTTTAATTCTTTAGGAGATAGACTCCAATAAACTTGTAAACTTTGTTCTACTTCTAATTAAAAATAATATGCCTTTATGCATAAATATAACAACAAAAATCAATATTCAGAACATTATCAATGATTTTATGCTTGTACTACTAATTCTTTAAACCTAAAATGCAACAAAGATATCAAGGAATTAGAAAAGTATTAAACATTTATACCTCCAGGCAGATGTGCGAGTGCGAGTGCGATGTGAGTTTTTCGGCGAGTGTGTCTTCCTAACGGTGGAGATGGTCCACTCCTCTGCCATGGCTTCTTCCTCTTCCCCGATTTCTCGATCTCCTCTGTCCCTTGACCCTTCTTCTTCTTCTCTTCCTAAAAGCCCTAATTTCCCCCATCGTCTCTCTTCCCCCCTTCCAAAAACTCGAACCCTAACACTCCAATCCCTGATCTTTCTCCTCGTCCCCCTAAAATTTCCTCCCTTCCCCCCTCTATTCCCTCTCCTCCCGCCATTATTCCTTCTTCCCCTCTCGTTTCAGCCACTCCTCCTCGTCCTCCTTTGCAGCCCAATACGCCGGTTCCGCCTCGATCTTGGAAGTCCGTGGTGGAAGCTGGAACTGGGGCTCTCTCCGAGTCTCAGGAACTGTCTTTCTTCCCTGTTGAGATTAAGGAGAATCAGGTTTTTGTCATTCCTCAGCGGGAGTTTGCGTAGAGAGGCGCCTCAAAATTTTGGAATGCTTTGGTTGGTTTTTTCCTGGCGAAGCGTCCTGCTTATCCGGTGGTGCAGCGTGCTCTGGCGAAATCTTGGGCTGCCTTAGGACTTCAGGAGATTCTGATTACAAGCTCCAATAACTTCCTCTTTCGGTTTGCTTCTGAGTAGGGCATGAAATCTGTCGTCGAACGAGGTCCTTGGCATATTCAAGGTCAGCCTTTGTTTCTTCGATAATGGAGTCTGAATGGTGGTGCTACGGTGGAAATTCTCAAGGCTCCGGTGTGGGCCCGTTTCTTCAACGTCCCTATTGAGTACTAGAACACAGAGGGTCTGGGTCGGATCGCTACTGCAGTGGGGCACCCTCTGCTTATGGATACTCCGACGGCAAGAATGTCCATGATTAGTTACGCCAGGTTATGTGTTGAAATGGAGCTGAAGAAGCAATGGCCTACCTCATTTCAATTGGCAACTTATGGAGAGGAGGGGCAGCTTTCTTTTACGGAAGTGTCTATAGAGTATGAGTGGCAGCCTCCAACAAGTCAGCAACGCAAGGTGTGGGCGCCTACAGGACGGAAGTTTGATACTGGCCTCTCTCAGGAACTTGAGCAGAGTTCGGATTCTGGGTCTGCAGCTCCAGAGGAGCAGCCTCCTCCTACTCCTTCTTTGGAGCTCCCGACGACCTCAGTGGCTCCCTCACAACCAGTCACTGTTGATGATCAGCAGGCCCCAGAGGCCAATGTGGACCGTGAGCAGTGTCAAGATTTAGGGTCAGCTGTACCTGAGGTTCAACCTTTTCCTTCTCCTGCTCCTTCTCTCGTCCCCCTGGAGGATCCAATGGCAGGTCCACTACAACCAGACCATGTTGAAGAATTGCAGGCCCCTGAGGCCAGTGTGGTAGGTACTGCAGAGAATCATCCTACGATAAACCTGTCTCTCCAATCTTCTGAGGGTCTCTGTGAAGCCAGTGGGGTGCCATCAATCCTGGCAGTAAATCCAACAGGTATCCCTTCCTCTCCTTCTTCTGAATTGAGACCTGCTAGTCCTGGGGCAGTGGGTGGGGCAGAGGGGGATTGTTCTGTCAGAAGAACTAGGAAAGCTAGGAAAAAGTTGAAGTAGAGGTTTGTGGCTTATCTGGTTT
>JAOSBM010000009.1:12247792-12270670 GCA_027568955.1 Erythroxylum tenue | reverse complement strand
AAACCTAGCAGCTATCCCATATATAAGGTACTATTTCGCCATAATTCAGGTAAGAGACTCATACACTGCTTCTCTCTACTTTTAGCTGCCCATTACCTCCACCAAAAGCATAACTTGAGCGTCGGAGGGGCCTGCCGGCAACCAACCCCCGGCGTGCCTTTATTGTTTTGCAGGTATACTCGAGCTTGAACCTCTCGAGACGATGGATCCAAGCAACAACATCCAGCCTCAACAGAATCAGACTGAACCAGGTTCTTTTCTTCACTTCCTTTGTTGATCATGTGTAGTTGTTTTGAATAAGAAAAATTGACTGTTATTGGAATTTACCTATTAATTTAAATATTTTATGTCGCTATAATGAGTTATAACATTCTTTGGTTTATAATAAATGGTATGAAATGTCTTCAATAATTAGTGTTGACCAAGTTTTATATCTAAAAATAAAACTCTCAATACCCATATGTATACAGATAGTATCTATATAGTATAAGAGATTGTCGTTCCCATAAGAATTATGCAATAACTAACAATTTGGACCTAACTTTATCTAAGATAACACGAAATTGATTTGAGTGGAATCAAGTAACTGAAATTGAAGCAAATAAATAAAACAAAGCAAGTAATCAAATGATAAGTAAGCTGCTAATTAAAATTAAGGTTTGATCAAGATTAAATACTTATGAATTATAATTTCTTTATTTTTGTTTCCTTTACTATTCAATTTATTTGTTTGATCCTAGATTTTCTAAGGTATTTACTACTCTCCTCAATATCTAACCAATTAACCTTAATTGAATTCGAAAATTTCAAGCTTGCAATCTCTCGATTCACAAAACTATCCCTAATGTCTTCAATTAGATCCAAAGTTATCCAATAGATAATCAATTTCTCAACTAAGATTTCTCTTTAATTGATCGTTAATTTGATAATTGTGGGTCCATTAAATTGCAAACTTTATTTGTACAATCTAAGACTGATTACTTTGACTCACTCTCTTGATTTGTTGTCAAGTTTATGCATGAACAATTATCAGAAACATCTAAGTATGTATTGAAATAAAAAATAATCAAAGTCACAAAATAATTCCAGAATAAATCATATTCTTAAATTTAGAACTATATAGACATGTTTAACATCACATAATTCAAACTACACATCAAGGATAATGAAGGAAATAAAGGAAAAGAATAAAACTCTATTGAAGGCCTTGATTTGGAAAGTTGAAATTCCTGTAGCTCTTCTTGCTCTCACCAGGTTCGATCTACTTTTTCATGTTGGTTACTGTTGTTTTTTGTTGTATTTCACATTCTTATATAGTGCCTTAGGGTCTTGGGGTCGTGTCTAGGGTTTTCCTACTTTGTTCGGGCCCAAAAATAGTCTTGAATCTTAAAACAGATAAAAAAATTCGCGCTTGGAAACTCAAGGTTACAATCATGCTCTTGGCATTTTCCTCTTTGTCACGATCATGCCCCTTGAGGCACAATTGTGACAAAGGTCATGTAGCCCTGTGCACACCTATCACGATTGTGCATAAGAGAGTTAAGATACTGACTTGCTTAGTCTTATACCTTTCATGCCCCTTGGCCAATTCCACTCCTCGTACCTTATTGTTCCAAGTACTAAAAGCTCTACTTTGCTCTAATTCTCTAGCTATCAAAAAAAGTATGGAGTTATTACACGATCACTATTTCGATCGTTCTCTCTATCCTTGTTTTTCAGTTACCTGATTTCCAACACTCACAAACACATCAAACACCTCATGAAATATAAAATTAAAATTGAATTTATGCTCTAAACTACACAAACACTTAAAATATAAGCAAATACTCACGATAACATAATTCTAAGCCTATACATATGATAATTATTTAATAAACACTTGAAAACATACTAATACACCTAGGAAAGAATAGTGTGAAATATTCCTATCAATATCCTCACATTTAAACTTTGCTTGTCCCCAAACAAAAACAAAAACACAAAAACGTGTAAGTACACGTTCATACAACATGCAATAATGATACAATGACATCGAATCTTATGGAATCAATTTAACCATATATACCTATGACACTTGTACCCATACGTTTATAATTAGTGATCAATCAAAAAGGTAACTATCACTAAATATCATTTCATGAAAAATTTTTTTATTTTCAAAGATCGATAGGTTTTATTTATTGAAACACTATTTTTTAAATTTTCTTTGATGTTAATCTAGTCTTTTGACGCAAAGGCAAACAACTTATCAAAAATATCTCCCGATTACTCAACTAGATCATGTTTTTTTATTTAGCTCAATTGAAATGTCATTATAGCCTTTTGCGTGAAGACAAACATTTTGTTATAAATACCCCTAATTACTCAACCATATCACATTCCCAACTGGCTATCAACTCTATTTTTAACCTATTTTTTTTAAAAAAGGGCCAGCATAATAATTATTTATTTAACATACTTTTTATTATTTATTTAATTACTTAGCTTGCCTCATCTCTTTTGTAGTCAATCATTAATGAAAGGTTATTAGTAATGCTAAACAATTTAGTTCAATTTTACTTGTAAATGTATACAACAAATTTCCTAAAGTGAACAAAACATATGTCATATCCTAATTGACATGCATATTTATACAAAGATCCTTGAAACACAAAATTCATAAGTTAATATGCCTGTGGAAAAGAATACTTGTTTATTCTATCTCCTTTGAATAGATAATATACAATATTATATAGGAAATTACAAGAGATAAAATAGAAAACTAGATCAGATCCTAGATTAGATATACTATCTAACTAAATCCCTTAAATCAAGGATTTTAAACTTATGCTTCTAATTTATTTACAGCTAATGTATATCTTAATACTCCCCCTCAAGCTGAGGAATAGATGTTTTCCATTACTGCTTGAATACAAGATTATGGAAACTCGAACTATTCAACCCCTTCGTTAGAATATCAGCTACTTGATGTTTTGATGGAACATAAGACATACATACTAACCCTTCTTCCAATTTTTCTTTAATGAAATGTCTATCAATTTCAATATGCTTTGTCCTATCATATTGTATAGGATTATGAGCGATATTGATGGCTGACTTATTATTATGAGCGATTTTGATGGCTGACTTATTGTCACAATAAGGTTTCATAGGTCAGTTCCATTTGACTTTCAAATCATCTAGAAAACTCTTCAACCATAATTGTTCTCACAATTCTTGAGAAATAGCCCTAAATTTCGATTCTGCATATGACCTTGCCACCACATTCAGCTTCTTGCTCATCCATGTTACCAAATTGTCGCCAAGAAAAGTGCAGTACCCTGTAGTAAATCTTCTATCCACTAAAGAACCTGCATAGTCAGCGTCAGTGTAGACTCCTAGAGCAGGAGTATTGTTTTTCTTGAACAAAATTTCTTTCCTTAGATTGCCTTTTGAGTAATGTAGCACTCTATAAGCAGCTTGAATATGAGGTTCTCTAGGATCATGCATGAATTGACTGATTACACTCATCGAGTAAGCGAAGTCTAGCCGAGTGTGATCAAGATATATGAGTCGGCCAACCAATCTTTGATACATCCTTTTATCAACAACTAGTTCTTCTTTACCTTCTCCCAACTTATGTTTTGGATCCATAGGTGTAGAGATTGGTTTACACCCAATCTTCCCTATTTCTTCCAATAAATCAGTCACATATTTTTGTTAGGATATGAAAATCCCTTGTGTGGAATATGCCACCTGGATACCGAGGAAGTACTTTAGTTTCCCCAGTTCCTTTATCTCAAACTCTTTTACTAGTCTTCGCTTCAATTCATACTTCTCTTTCTCATGATTTCCAGTCACTATAATGTCATCTACATAAACTAGAAGAGCAGTAACTCCCCCTGCAGCTAAATATTTAATGAAAAGAGTGTGGTCACCTTGGCTTTGTCTATACCCAGACTCCTTATGACCTTTGAAATCTTCAAATCATGCTCTAGGAGATTGTTTTAACCATAAAGGACCTTCCTCAACTTGCGTACTTTGTTGTCAATGTCGCCTTCGAATCTTGGTGGGATGTTCATGTAGATTTCTTCATCTAAGTCTCTATAGAGAAATGTATTCTTAACATTATATTGTAGGAGCTACCAATTAAAGTGGGCAGCTAATGATAACAAAATTATCACAATATTCATTTTTGCAACTGGAGCGAAAGTCTCCTAATAGTCAATCCCGTAAGTCTGAATGTACCCTTTGGCCACTAATTTGGGTTTAATCTCTTAAGAGATACATCAGCCTTGTATTTTGGTGTGAAAACCTAATTACATTCAACAATGTTTTTCCCTTTCAGTTTATCAACAATCTCCCATGTTCTATTCTTTTCTAATGCACTCATCTCCTTCCTCATAGCATCCCTTCATTCCCTTTTTGACAATGCCTCAGAAATTGTGTTAGGGATAGTAATGTTGGTTAAACTCACAATGAATTTTAGTAGGCTGGTGATAAGCGCTTGAAAGAGACATAGTGAGATAGAGGATAGAGTGGTCGCTTAGTGCATTCTCTTACACCTTTCCTAACAACAATGGATTCAAAAAAATTAAGTATATAAAGGTGAGTCAGATCTTACCATGATTATGTTTTCAAAGTATGAGTTGGATTCTTGGACCTGTGTCAGTTCTGGAAAGACCTTTTTCCTTGAATACACTAGGGTAACACTGGCTAGGACACTGGATGACGTAGGTGCAGTAGTATTATTGGAAAACTCATATGTAATTGGTTCAGAAGGCTTGGTTATTTCAACAGTACAAGCTAGAGGAGAAGGAAGGTCAAGTGCTTTAAGTGGCTCGAAGGATTCACAAGTGCTATCTTCTATTAGTGAAATCTCCCCCTGAAGAGAGGACTTAGAGAAAAAAGGTTTATTTTTTATGAAAGTGACATATGTAGAGATAAAATTTTCTAGATGATGGATTGTAACACTTGTATCCCTTTTGAGTAGGCGAGTAACCGAGGAAAACACATTTGATGGCTCGGGGGTCTAGTTTGTGTTTGTGTTGGCTATGGACATGAACAAAGGCAGTGCACCCAAATACCCTAGGTTTAAGGCCATGTGATGTTCTGAAGTGTGGATAGAAACTATTGAGAATGTCTATGGACTTTTATTGTCTAACACATGTGAGGGAAGTCTATTTATCACATATATGATAGTAAGAACTGCCTCTCCCCAATAGGAATTAGGGACATTCCCTTAAAAGAGTAGGGTTCAGGTGGTGTTGAGTAAGTGCCCTTTTTCCTTGCAGCTACCCTGTTTTGATGAAGTGTGTTAACACGATGAGTCATATATAATTCCCTGTGATTGAAAGAAGGATGACAAAGTTTGCTTCAAGTAGTCTCTAACTTTGTCTGTAAGAAATCCTTTTATTTTAACCGTAAATTGGTTTTGAATCATTGAGTGGAAATCAGGTATAACAAGGCTAACATCAGATTTTTGTTTAAGAAGAAAGAGCCATGTAACCCGAGTGTAATCATCAAATAAGGATACAAACCAATGAGCCCCAAAAACATTGGGTGTAGTAGAGGGACCTCATATGTCACTATGAATCAAATGAAAATGATGAGAACTTCTTTTATTGCTAATAGGAAAAGATGCCCGAGTATGTTTTGCCAATTCACAAACATCAAAATGAAAATCAGAAATATCTAATTTTTGGAACAAATGAGGGAACATGACTTTTAAAACCTTAAAAGATGGATGACCTAGGTGCAGGTGATACAGCCAAATGGCATCTTTATTTGAGGAACTAAGAAATGAAAAAGACAAGTTGCTTCTAATTTTTTAATGAAATTCAAGGTGGTTAAGACCACTTCTTTTCTTAGCAAGTCCAATCCTCCTCCCTAAGACTTGATCCTAAAAACCACAATAAGAAGGAAATGAAGTAGCATAATATTTAAGATCATGAGTAAGTTTTTTAATGGAAAGAAGGCTAGCCGATGATTTTGGTATATGGAGGACTTTTTTAGAATAAGGGTAGGTGTGATGTGTACATCTCTGAACCCTGCAATAGTAGCTAAAGAGCCATTGGCTACTACAATCTTTCTGTTACTTGCGCATGGGGTATAGGTGTGGAAGAGTTGAGATGTGGGTGTCATATGGTCTGTAGCACCGGAGTCTATTATCCAAGAGTTAGTATAAGAAGTTTTTGAGGGAGTCAAGGTAGTCATGCAAAAAGGAAGTAGAGGTTTACCTGAAATAGCCAAAGAGCAAGTTTTAGAAGGCTGTTTAATAAACCCAACATGCTTCTCAGGTTTTCAATTTCTTCACTATTGAACCCCTATTGCTAGATTTTCCTCAGCTTTGGATTGTTCTGTCATATGTGCTTCAGACCTCTACTATCCCCCATGATTTCCCCATTATCAGCTTGGTGGCTTATCATGTAGTTTCCAACAAGTTTCCTTTGTGTGCCTTGATTTCTTACAGTTGGTGCACTAGAGATTGTCCTTATTCTCTTTCCCCTGGTTTTCTCTACCAGGATTTTTGGATAGATCATTATTTCCTTTCACCTGATGATCTGTTTTTGCTACTAAGGCTGACCTTTCCATAGTTTATGGTTCAAGCATAACACTCCTTCGGCTTTCTTCTGCTCAAATCAATGAAATTATACCTTCTAGAGACAGTGTGTCCCCTCTGCCAAGGATTTGGATCCTAACCTGATTGAATTCAGGATTCAATCTGACCAAAAAATCATAAACACGATCTTTTGCAATGAAGTTCTTCAAGATGGCAATATCATAAGGGCATTTCATCTCAAAAACCTCGGTAATGGTCAAGTTTTTTCTACAGATTCTACAGCAGAGTTGCATACTCAGTGACAGATTTATCTCCTTGCTTAGTAGCTGCAGTTTTGACCTTGATCTCGTACACTTGAGTAGCATCACAAGCCTTCAAGTATGTGCGACAAATGTAATCCCAAATCTCCTTTGCAGTGACCAAAAACATACATGTGACACTAATTATGGGATCCATGGAATCCCACAGCCAGGACATTATCATGGAATCCCCCTCATCTCATGCTTCAAACATTGAGTTATCCTTTGTCGGTCTTGTTCTAAGAGGTGGCGAAGCTTCCTTTTGCCTTTGAGATATATATGGAAAATTTGAGACCATTTGAGGTAGTTCTTCCCATTAAGCCTATAAGAAGCCTGAATATTTTGCAAATCTCCAATTTTCTGATTAGAACTAAATTCTTCTAAAGGGTTAAAAGCAGAAGTTTGAGAGATTGACATGATGAAGAAGGAGAAAAACGAAGCAATTAAGGTTGTTTGAACAAGAATCAAAAAAGGAAAGACAAGGACTAATGTACTAATGAAGGCTGGAACACACAAGACCAAAAAAGGATTCGAATTATGCAACAATGAAGGTTGCTTGGAAAAAAATCCTAGAAAGAGAAACCCTAGAGCTCTGATACCATGTGGAAAAGAATACTTGTTTATTCTATCTCCTTTGAATAGATAGTATATAGTATTATATAGGAAATTATAAGAGATAAAATAGAAAACTAGATCAGATCCTAGATTAGATAGACTATCTAACTAAATCCCTTAAATAAAGGGATCTTAAACTTATTCTCTAATCTATTTACAGCTAATGTATGTCTAAACAATGCCTTTACAAATTAAATAACCATATTCAAAGCTAAACTAATTCCATCAAAATTTTTTCATTAACACATTCACACAATTCACACATATGCAACAAAATGTTCACACAATGTCAACTTAATTAAAACTAACACAATATGATATGCGAAATTCACACAAATGACATACACAAACCTCCTCACACTTAGAGAATACATTATCCCCAATGTGAGAAAACAAACAACACATATAAAAACAAATAACAAATAACAAAAAGTTTAGAGCAAGAAATTACTCATGCAGATTGAGTAGGCAACGGTGTAGGTGAAGGAATTTGAACATCTCCATGGTGTTCAAACGTTCCACCATAAGCTTGTTATTTTTTAAAACCAAATTGAAGACTTTCTCCCAGCCTTCCTCTTCATCATCCTCCGTTTTTTCACTTGTCGAGACCTCAGTTTGCTTCTAGTTTGTCCTATCCTGTATTTCACATGAGTTTTGGAACCAATATCAAAGTTTTATGTGATGGACCACTAAGATCTAAGCTCGCCTTAAGTGAGTATGATTAAGAAATTCAGGAAAAAACAATAATTCGTCCCTCAATAGCTACACCCTAATAAACAACAAGCACGACAACAAAATATTCCATGCCAAGATGACTACTTTTCTTTTTAAGAAGTAGTTAAGTATGAAAAATATAAGTTGACTACTTTTCTTTTCACTATTCCCAGGCTTATACTCAATAGAGTAATTGAAGCCCAAAAATTTTGGTAGCCAAGCCTCCTATTCAGGAGTTTGGAGGGTTTGCTAAGAGAGATGCTTCAAACTCTTCTGATCAGTTTTGATAGTAAAGTAATGCCCCATCAAATAATGTCTGAACTTAGACATCACTTCTGTTATTGCATATAACTCTCTCACATAAGTTGATTGAGCCTGCATGTGGGGAGATAATTTTTTTGAAATTGGGTGTTCTTCTTAAGACAATACTGCACCTATCCCTCCCCTTGATGCATCTGTTTCTACTACAAAGGGTTTAGAGAATTCTGGCATAACCAGAATAGGTGCATCCACCAAAGTTGATTTTAGTTGCTCAAAAGCATCTTATGCCTCTTCATTCCATTGAAAGTTGTTCTTCTGCAATAGTGTGGTCAGTGGGCAAGCAATCGAGGCATATTGCTTAATAAAGCAATGGTAATACCCTGTTAAACCAAGGACCCCACAAAGTTGTGATATATTTGTAGGTATAGGCCAATTGAGAACTGTCGTCACCTTATCTTGATCCACCTCAACTCCTTGAGGTGAGACTACATGCCCCAAATAATGCATCTTGATTTACCCAAAAGAACATTTTGATATTTTGGCATACAATTGATTTTCCACGAGCCTAGCCAGAACTAATTCAAGGTGTCGCATATGATTTGCCCAATCATTATTGTATACTAGAATATCATCAAAAAACACTAATACAAACCGGTGCAAATAAGCCTTGAACACATCATTCATCAAAGATTGAAATGTGGTTGGGGCATTGGTAAGCCCAAAAGGCATAACCAGCCATTCATAATGCCCTTGTGGTCTAAAAGCAATCTTAGCAATATCTTCCTCTTTCACCAAAATTTGGTGGTATCCAGACCTTAGATCCAATTTAGAAAAATAACATGCACCTTTAAGTTCATCTAACAACTCATCTATTGATGGAATTGGAAAGGAATCTTTTATTATGATAGCATTCAAAGCCCTATAGTCAGTGAAAAATCTCCAAGACCCATCCTTCTTTCTGACTAACAACACTGGAGCTGAGTAAGGGTTGTTACTAGCACTAATAATTGCTTCTTGTTGCATCTTATTCATCATTTTCTCTATTTGGTTCTTTTGACAAAAAAGGTACCGGTATGGTTTAACCTTCACTAGTGGCACTCATGGTTGAAGGTTAATGGAATGTTCATGAGACTGAGGTAGAGGCAGACCTTTTGGAACCTGAAACACAGTTTCATATTTTCACAGTAACTTCTGTAATTCTGTTGGTATATCATATGATAAGGCCAAGGAATTCTCTTTAGTTTCTTCTACTTCAATACATTCCATAATATATAGTTCTTCAATTGTATCAGTGTCATAAAATCGCAGTAATTGGTGGAAGTGAGCCACCGTAGGTAACCTATTTCGATCCCCTTTTAATGTGACCCATTGCTCCTCTTGAAAAATCTTCAAAGTAGAAGTACTGTAGTTAGAGATATGCTCCCCCAATTTCGCTAACCAATCAACCCACAATACTTTATCATACCTAGTGGCATCCAGAACTAGAGCAGAAATAGAAATGCGTCTACCACATAAGATTAATGGAATGTCTCTAACCATAGTATTCCCTTTGAGAAATCGACTCCCTCTAACCAAAACCTTGAAACCATGAAATTGTTCCTCAACCAAGTTCAAATGTTTAACAATCTAGGGTTTAATAAAATTATCATCACTTCCCCTATCCAAAAATACAGATACATCAGTCCCACATATAGCCCCATGAAAAAGGATGGTGCACTTACCAAGCATCCCTTGAGAAGCTTGAAGAGAAAGATGAAGTAATTCTAATGCCTCTTTTGATTCAACAGGTGTATCCGCTTCTAGATTTTGTTCCCCATCTTCGTTATTCTCTTCGTCTGGCTAACATTGCATCAGTAAGTACTAGTGATTTCGGCACCTATGATTGGGTGTAAATTTCTCATCGCAGGTATAGCATAATCCTTTATCCCTCTTCAACTACATCTCAGCTGGTGTTAAATGCTTAATTGTTGCCAAAAGCTTAGTGTTCAGCTTGGGTAACAGAGGAGGAAAAAACGCCTTTGTCCAATGATGGAGCTGATATAATCATACCTCCCCTTGGTTTCACTAGTGCTGAAGTCTGGGCTGAGACCATCGTAGCTCCAACGAATCACGTATTTGGTCCTATTTAAACATTGCGATTCCTCAAGAAGCCTAATTTGGGGTATTCTTCTTGTCCAATAGCCTTGCCAGTTTCGCCGCCTTCGATAATGTTGTAGGCTCCCTCAAAATCACCTCTCATCAGATTTCATCTATCAAACCGCATACTAAACAATCAAGATGAGTTGCATCAGATAACCCCTCTACCCGATTCATAAGCACCATGAAACGGGTATGATATTCCTACACCGACTCGCTTTGTGAGAGTCTGAGGAGTTGGGCTCTAAGGTTCTCATACTCAGTTGGCCCAAAATGCATCTTTATTGCCTTTGAAAGTGAAACTCATGTAGGAACCTGGTTCGTCCTCTTCATCAGTCGAAACCAAGCTATAACGTCGCCCTCCATGTTTACCGATGCGAGCACCACTTTTTAAGCCTCAGGAGTATCATAATAATCAAAGTATTGTTCAGCTATAAAAATCTAGTTTAAAGGATTTGTGCCACTGAATTTTGGAAAATCAATCTTGGCGAGTTTCGAATGGTCGTAGGTGTTCGAGCCAAAGTTCGAGGACCCACTGGCAGACTCATGTCTCCCAGCTGCCATATCATTCGCTAGGTTCGTCACAGCTTGAGCAATTTCTTCGATGCTACTTTCAATTTATCCATCCTTGCTATTACTACAAAATCTCGCTGCTCACTCGAATCTTGCAGCTTCTGAATCTCAATCTGAAATCCCTTTCTCCACTCACTCCCCACCATTGTAGGGTCCTCCCAATGAAAGCACCAAATTGTCATGAATATCTAAATAATATATTCCAGAGATAATGTTAGATATTGGATTCTTCTGGGAATATTATTAAGCCAAAATATGTAGTTACCCACTCAGAGTAGCGGTTACAATGAAATCAAAAAGGGAAAGAATCAGAGGGGAAAGAAGACATATAGGGGGACAACTTGTCTTACTATCGTCTACCCTAATTCCCTTCATATCCCATCTCATATACCTTCATTCTCTCTAACCTTCATTTCTTTCAGGCCTTAGTGCTATGCTTAACCTCAGGATGTATCTAAAGAAATGTAAAATGATTTGGAATTGTACACTCAGCTTTCCATTGATATTTATATATACAAGATACAATCACAAATGTAATCAAATTAAATACCCATATTTATGGGATTGTTACAATATGATAAGATTAAATCCCTTTAACCTTGGTATAAAGATTGACTAAACTGATTTGTCCACTTCCGTAACAACCCCCCATAAACAGATGGGAGGAACTACCATCAGTTTGGATTTTAAGTAAAGAAATCGTTGTTTGGACAACGATTTTGTGAGGATATCAGCTACTTGATTACTGGTGGGAATGTACGATACACGTAAATTTTTCTTGCGAACTTGATCTCTGACGAAGTGAAAATCAAGTTCAAGGTACTTAGAGCGAGAGTGGAACACTGGATTAGCTACAAGATATGTGGTTGAGACGTTATCACTCCAAATGCGTGGAACAGTATGAAGCTGCTGTTGAAGTTCTTGTAGAAGACATTGAAACCAATGTACTTCGAAAGCTGCGGACGCTAGAGTTTGATATTCTGAATCTGTGCTTGATCGAGCAACTATGTTTTGCTTCTTTGAGGACCAAGAGAAGAGATTGATGCCATGGTAAACTACATAAGCAGAGGTACTTTTGCAGTTAGTTTTGTCACCACCCTAATCTGTATCAGAGAAAGCAAAAAGTGGTGGAGTACTCGAAGGTTGAATGAGGAGACCATGATCTATTGTTCCTCGTAAGTACCGAAGTATTCATTTCACTGCTTGACAATGGTTTATCGAGGGTGAGTGCATAAACTGGGCTGTCTTGTTAAATGCGATGGTGATATCAGGTCGTGTAAGAGCTAAATATTGTAGTGTGCCCACTACTTGTCGAAATAATGTAGGATCTTCGAAGTTGTCAGATGTTTTCAAAGATAAGGTGCCTTGTGGAGAGGATAACGTGGACACAGGGCTTGCTTCATGCATATTTATACAACGTAGAAGATCCCATATGTATTTTGATTGAGAGAGATGTAATCCATTTGGTATCCATGTAACTTCAACACCAAGAAAAAATGTGAGGGGGCCAAAATCTTTAATAGCAACAGCTGACCTAAGATAATGAGTGATTTCTTGAAGAAGATGAGGTGTGGAGCCTGTCAAAATCAAATCATCAACATACATAAGACAATAAGCAGTATTTGTTTTAGAGGCATAGATGAACAGAGAATTATCTGCCTTTGACTTTTTGAAGCCAAGCTTTTGTAATATATATGTGAGACAAAAATATCAAGTTCGTGGAGCTTGTTTCAAACCATATAATGACTTCTTTAGGAAACACACATGTTGTGGTTTAGTTTGATCAATAAAGCCTGGAGGTTGTTCCATATATACCGGTTCTTCAACTGACTCATGCAAGAAGGCATTTGATACGTCAAGTTGACGTATAAGGCATTTTTGATTAACATCAATTGAGAGGATGAGTCGAACCATTGCGGGTTTGATAACAGGACTGAAAGTTTCCACATAATCCACACCTGGTCTTTGGTGGAACCCTTTAGCGACAAGTCGGGCCTTGTGGCGATCAATGGATCCATCGGGTTTTGTCTTTATGCGATATACGCATTTGCAGACTATCACATTTGTAGCTTTTAATCTTGGTATTAAATCCCATGTCCCATTAGCCATTAAGGCATCAATTTCTTCTTATATTGCTTTCCTCCAAACTGACTGTTTTGTTACTTCTTGATATGTGGTGGGGTTGGTGAGCACAGTTGATGTTATGTTGTAATTTTTGGGTTTTAAATTCCCAGTTTTGGCTTTGGTTACCATGTGGTGAGTGTTTTGAGCATTCGGGCTTAGCTTTTGCTGTGCTTCGTGGCTAATTTGGAGTGTAGGAGGTAGTTAAGGTGCAACAGGAGGAGTTTGAGTGGCAGTTGTATTATCAATTGGGAGATCGAGGGTCTATTTGATTCTGTCGTATTAATGAATTAATTTGTGGCAGGGCAGGAGTGTGACTTGGTTCGATTTGAGTAGGTTGTGGTAGATATCGTCGTACGAGTGAGAGAATGGGAATTGGTGATGGTGGTGGACCAAGAACTAAAGTTTTCCCATCACTTTCCTTGAACGAAAAAACCTGTTCATCAAACAAGACATGTTATGAGTAGAATATTTGGTTAGTGGATAACGACAAACATTTATAACCTTTGTGAAGAAGACTATAACCAAAAAATACACATTTAGAAGAACGAGGTTCAAGTTTGTTTTTAGTATAAGGTCGAAGCCATGGATAATAGCATCAACCAAAAACACGAAGGGAGTTGTATGCCAGGTAACATTGAAAAAGTAATTGGTAAGGGTATTTGTGGTTTAACTTTGGGATAGGTAAGCAATTTATTGTGTAAACAGCAGTTGCAAAAGCATAATCCTAATATTTTGGTGGTACTGCCGAATGATATAAGTAAGCTCGACTAGTTTCGGTGATGTGTCGGTGTTTTTGTTCAATACAACCATTTTGTTCGGGTGTGTATGGACATGAGCTTCTTTGAATAATAGCATTGTCAGCTAGATAACATTTTAGAGCTTGAAATTCCCCTCCCCAATCTGATTGAAACTGTTTGATTAATTTACCAAAATATTTTTCAACTGTAGCCCAAAATTTAACAAAGCAATTGAACACATCAGATTTTTTAATAAGAAAGTATATCCAAGTGTACTTAGTATAATGCTCAAAGAAAAGCACATAATAAAAGCAGCCATCTGTTGAAGGAATCGAAGCAGGGTCCCATAAATCAGAACAAATTAATTCTAATGGTTCAGTGGCAAAATATCTCGAATCTTGAAAAGGCAATTTATGTAATTTGCTAACACAACATGTCTCACACAACGATGTATTTCTCTTATCAGAAACTAGCAATTTAGTCAATGATAAAACTTTGTTGATTGTTTTGGAACAAGTATGGCCTAATCTAGCATGCCTAGTTGAAATGGAAACTAAATTGCAAGCTAGAGGGATATGATCTAGAGCAAGATAATAGAGTCCATCCTTAGTATATCCTTGGTGGAGTGGTTGTCTCGTGGTGAGATCATTTATCACAAAAAATTAGGGAAGAATTCAAGTAAGACATTATTAGAAATGGTAAACTGCCGAACAGATAGCAATTTTGTGTTAGATTCTGAAACATGAAGAATATTATTTAAAGAAAACTTGCGAGAATTTAGAGAGATATCATTAAAACCAATATAGGTAATAGGTAAGCTTTTACCATTTGTGAGAGCCACTTCATCAGTGCCCGAGTATTCGAAGTGAATTTTCAGATTTTCCAATAGAAGTCAAGTGATGGGTTGTTCCAGTATCTGCAATCCATGGTTTGGTGTGTGCTGATGGGGAGGAGGAGTAGTTGGCTGCTGGTTTGGGGTTATGGTCAATGTTATTGGTGTATTTGGGACTTGGACATCGTTTGGAGGTGTGTTCTTGGCCACGATAGTTGTAACAAGTTAGTGTGGCATTCTCAGTTTGATTATGAAATCCACGTCCACGACCTAACTATCACCACCACGTTCACGACCTCGACCTCGAGTGCCACCACCATTGTTTTGGCTGGCATTATAATGAGCAACAACAAGAGGATTGAGAGTTTCATTGGAAGTTTTAAGTTGGATTTCTTCAGAGAGAAGTAGACTAAAGAGATCATCAAAAGAGATAGAGGCTAACCTTGCATCAATATTACGTGTAAATGGTCTGTAATCTGGACCCAATCCACGCAAGATGTGATTAATAAGATCATCTTCAGATGTAGCAGCATCAAGTGCAACAAGCTGATCAAACAGTCGCTTTGCACGATCCATGTAGACATTAATGATGTCACTACCTCGGACTAAATCATAGAGAACATTTTTTATTGTTCGAATTTGAGCTCTAGAACTAGATGCGTATGTGGTCTGAAGACGGGACCAAGCAGCATGGGCAGCTGTTGCACCAACAACCTGGGAGATGACAGATTTAGAGAGCTTAAGATCCAACCTAATACAAGTTGATCTTTTATGTACCATTAAGTAAATGCTGGGTTTGGTTTGTTGTCACGTTCTTTGGGAAGAGGGACTGCGAAACCATCTATATGATGATTTAATTGATGTCCACAGAGAAGTGGCATCATTTGTGTTTTCCAGAGAAGATAATTAGAGGAGGTGAGCTTAATTGTTAATTATGGATTGACGGGAGAGATGTGGGCATGGAGGAAGATGAAGATTGACTAGCCATGATTGAGGAGCGAGAAAAAAAAAAGGTATTTAAATCTTTAATGGCTCTGATACTATAAAGAAATATAAAATGATTTGAAATTGCACACACGGTGTTGTCGGCTTTCGATTGATATTTATATATACAAGATACAATCACAAATGTGATCAAATTAAATCCCCATATTTATGGGATTGTTACAATAACATGATAAGATTAAATCCCTTTTAACTTTGCGATGGAGATTGACTAAACTGATTTGTCCACTTCCGTAACAGTATCTCCACATGCGAATCTTCTGACACCTGTCCTTTCCTAACAACCTCATCATTTGAGTGTAGTTCCGCACCACTACCTGCTCTTCCTCATGACCACTAGTCATGACAGAGAGTTACAGCAAACTCCTATCAGCTAGAAGCCCCATAAATTACTAGCATTGCCTATTAATTAGCTGCAAAAGTTGATAGCTTCAAGAGTAGGCTGGTAAATGGAACAGAGAAAGGAATACTTTCCCATAGGAACAGAATTCCAATGAGCTTAGGCAATGAGAATATACCCAAAGAGCCCCGTGGAGGCCAAATTTTCGGGCAAAAAGACTTCCTAGTCACCAGAAATCTCCACAGGAACAGACCCCACCATCAAAATGATGAAATCTGTTGGCATCCCTCATAACTAATTTTCTACCAAAGAACTTAGAAACTAGCTTGCAGAAATTATGGCAGTCGCCACAAACTCGGAGGTTCTTCGAAATTCTAATTGTGGTTCCATCAGCAGTAGCCAATAGACCATATGTAATTGCTAATCTTTCACTATGCCCATAAAGCATCTGAACTTTTTCTTCTTCTGCTACATTATGCAAAACAAACTTCGTATCTGCTACATAGCCTTCTTCTCTCTTCAACTTCTCAATAATTTGACCTAGTTTTTGGTAGATCTTAGATGATTCTGGGTGAGACTTGTCTCTGGCAAGAAATGTGTGAACCTTATTTCCAACTTCAATCCAACTACACCCGGGGTTTTTCTTCAACCCACTTCCCTTCATTCTTAATCTTACATCTTCTACATCTTCCCACTTACCACCGGCAGCAAAAACATTGGATACAAGAACATAATTTCCGGCATTATACAGGTTCAAATCCAAGAGCTTCTGTGCTGCGATTTCTCCTAGTTCTTTATTTGAGTGAACACGGCAAGCTCCAAGTAGAGCACACCAAATTTCAGCTGTAGGTGCAATCCTCATGCTTTTCACAAAGTGATATGCATTCTCCAAGTGATTTGCACGGCCAAGAAGATCAACTAAACAGACATAATGTTCAGGCCATGGCTCCAGCTGATATTTTGACTTCATAATTTGTATAAATCTTTTACCATCATGGGTTAGTCCTGAATGACTGCATGCATAAAGAAGTGCTAGAAAAGTAATATGGTCAGGAGTCACACTTTGCTCCTCCATTTTGTAAAATAATTCAATAGCTTCTTTGCCATGCCCATGCAATCCATACGCATTGATCATGGTTGTCCACAAAAGAAGGCTTTTAGATCTGGTACCAGTGAAAATCTTATACGCTTCCTCTAAGTTTCCACAACGAGCATACATATCCACAAGAGCATTTGATAGGGAATCATCGAATATCAAACCTTTCCGAACTATATAACCATGAATCTCTTTACCTTTTCTCATGGTAGACAAACTTGAAGTAGAAGAGAGTAAGCTCAGCAGAGTTATTGAATCAGGCTCAATGCCATTATCTATCATTGTATAAAAGACTTCGAGCGCTTCAATTGCCAACCCATTATGGACATAAGATGATATCATGCTCGTCCAAGAGACAACATCCTTCCATTCAATAGACTCAAAAATTCGAGCTGCATAATTGATATTTCCACACTCTCCATATGCATCTACAATCGAGTTTTGTAGCACGAGATCAGATGGGCCATGCCTTATGCTGAAACCGTGAATCTCTTTTACTTTTAGGAAGCACTTCAATCCACTGCAAGCTAACAAGATGCTTCCAATCATGTTTGCATCTAACTCCATCCCGTTAATCAACACTTGCCTTGATAATTCCAAGGCCTCTATATAACAATCATTTCTAGCATAGCCAGCTATAATAGTGGTCCAAGAAATGAAATCTTTACAAGTAATCTTAGCAAAAGCATGGCCTGCATAAGTCATACAACAACATTTCACATACATATCTACGATTGTGTTCCCAACCTGCGAATTTGAATCAAGCCCAATCTTTATTGTATAAGCATGGATTTCCTTTCCATTCAATAAATAACCCAATCTACCTGATGCTGCAATGATGCTTATTAGAGAAACCTGGTCCGGTTTTAGACCAGCTTCTTGCATTTTATAGAAGAATTGTAAAGCTTCAAAAAATAAACCATGTTGAATGAATCCCACGAGCAAGGAATTCCAAGTGACATCATCCTTCTTGTGCAATTTATAGAAAATTACCGCGGCCTCCCTCATTTTTCCAATTCTCACGTACATGGATATTAAAGCATTGTGTACATAAACATCGTTAAGTTGATTTGATTTCAAAATAGAAGCATGAATCTCCATACCCAGTTCCCTAAAAGAAGGATCTTTGCAAGCTTGAAGAGCAGCAACATAAGTATAGGTGTTTGGCAGAACACCTATATTTCGCATTTCCCTAAACAGTCTCAACGCCTCGCTACTTGGCCCTTTAATTGCAAACGCAGAAATTACAGAATTCCATGACACAACGTCACTTCTTTCATTCATTCCTTCAAAAATCTTCCTTGCTCGGTCAATATCATTGCACTTGGCATACATGGCAACAAGAGAATTAGAAACAAACACTGAAGAATCATATCCACATTTAATCGCAAGACCATGAATCTCAGATCCACAGCGAATGTCTTCAACAGCACCACAAGCCTTGAGGACACAAGGAAAGGTACAAGAATCAAAAGGAACACCGACAACCCGCATCCGCCTGTACAATTCAAGAGCTCTTAAAGGCTCTTCATTAGAAGCATAAGCACCAATCATGGAGTTCCAAGTGAAAACATTTCTTTCGAACATTTCTTCAAACACCTTCTCCGCGTCCGAGATTGACCCGCATTTCCCATACATGAACACAAGCTTAGTACTTAGAAACACTGAACTAGAAACAACGTCATGCTTTATCATATGGGCATGGATTTGTCGGCCTCGGGACGCAGCTTTACTGATCGCACAAAGCTCAAGCAACGGTGCGTAAACATCGTCCGAGTCAAGCAGATGCAAGTTGCTTGTGTCCGAGAACAAAGCAGTAAATGAGCGAAAAGCCTCTTGGAGATTTCCTTTAAGGGAAGGAAACATGAATTTGAGGACCGTAGAGGGTTTAGGGTTAGTGGTTGCACGGGTTTGGATGGGTTGACTGAGAGTGGGAGTAATGGCGGAACAAGGAAGTAGTGCCATGAGAGGTGTTGACTGGATAAGCTCACAAGCAGTCTCGTTCTAGACATGTAAAATTAACTCAAAAGAACCATTTCTGAATCTATTAAAAGAAAATGTCAGCTTCGACTAGAGCATTCATGATCCTTGATTGACAACATAATTAAAATACTGTTAACAAATTAACTGTACCTAATCCAAACGTAGACAGAATGATGAATTCTCTAGCCACATTCTCTTCTATACAGCTTTCATTAGGAACTGTTAGTAAGCTCAATCTATGTACATGCGCATAAAACCAATTGATGATCTCAACTCTCATGTAAAACTAAATGACTGTGTCAACACCAACCACCTTAAAAAAACAAAAGTATGGCCTTTGACGTTTGCCTTTACAAACCGCCTCCGACCAGCCAAGATTCCCAACTTAACTTTGGCTGTTTCGTTGTTTCAATAGAAACCAGGTCCAGATACAAGATGTTTTATCTTCCATGCTCTTCTTGCTTTCTCCTGGTTCAACAGCTTCGCCAGCAGTGTTTGTCTGCCGTTCCCACTTCAACGTATCATGAAGTTTTGATTCCTTTCCGTTGCCAGGGACAAACTGACATATCCCACTAAGGGCGAGTTTTCACATAAAAAGACTAAAATAAACATTATCTCCCATGTTCACCCATGATTAAACGAAGCTTTCAAACTCTCATCTGCTAGTGTCCAGGAGAGCAGATGGCCACCAGAATCCCCAGTTAGGAACTGCTTCAGGTCACTGCTGAGATGAAGTGCAGTAACTGGATGCTTATGACACTTCAATATCTTCTGGAGTACTAACCTGTACTCTGGTACCTTGTTACCTAAATTCAGTACACCTGACAAATTGCTGGTTGATTTATTCAAAGCACTCTCTTGAGTAGACACATGAACCATTTGCCACACCTTTACAGCCCCACTCTGGTGACCTGTTACATACCAGTTTGTGTCCAGCCAGTCTGAAAAAGTGCAGGTTGTCACTGAGAGAATGGAATCAGATGGCAGCTGCGATGTATTAATCAATGCAAGACAATCCCCATTAATGCTCCAAATAGCAAGCAGAATTCCAGCCGCTGTCACAATCTCCCCAGTCAAATCATTCACATAAATTGCAGAAACTGGCACTGGGAACTCTGGTAGTTGCCTGATGAAAGACAAGGAGCTGAGGTCCCACAAAATGACAGTGCAATCATCAGACCCACTCACAACCAGCATGTACGGTTGGCTAACATGAAGACATGTGATTTTGGCAGTGTGCCCACAAAGTGCCTTTTCCAACTGCAAGCGTCGTGAGACACGGGAATTATCATTGCTAATTCTCCAAACACAAAGTAAGCCATCATCACCCCCTGTAACTAAAATTTGACCATCATGGCTAATACCAGTGCACTGAATCTGGTTTCCGTCATGAAGATTCTCATGTGTAGAGAGAAGTCTATCTTGATCATAGGTCACGAATCTCAAACTACGATCCGAGAAACCCCAGGCAACATACTTGGTACATGTTTGAGGCTTAAGTAAACAGTTTGTCCCTACCACAAAAATTTTCTCATTGACAGTAACAATTTGCATTATTGCAGATGAGCTCTTGCGTACTTCATGCGGAACAAGATAGGATGAGTACTTGAGTAGATGAGGGGGGAGCTTTCTGTTGGATCGCCTTTTGACATGAGGTTTGAGGAATAGCTGCTTGGGTGTTTGCCCAAAGTGATTGATTTGAGCTAAAATAGAGGCTTTCAGCGCAGGATCTGTAACTGAGTCTATATCCACACTCCCCTCATATGTGTAGTGATAGAAAACATTCACAGCTTCTTCAGCTGCCTGTCCAAGGAGCATTAAATTAAACTAGAATAATGATAGACACATTTAAACATATAGGACTAGTCAAACTCAAATTCCTCTACTATTGAAACCATACATCTTGCGAAAATCTCACAGTTTTATTGTTTTCTTCCAGATAAAGAAGCAAAAAGAGAGGAGATATACACATGAATAAGGGAAGATGGGGGGAAGAGAGAGAATCCAGCATACCTTCCCTCTTTGTTTATATCCAAAAATGAGGTCTATCCAGTGATGAAGATTTTCTGAAACGTAATCAGACTCCAGTGCTTCCCTATGCTTCCTGATGAATTCTCTAGCACTGCCTCTAGCCCATGGAGGTAATATGACATCGCCAACCTGGAAAAAAGGTTGTCCTTAGATTGTTACCAAAACAAAATCAGAAGTAACAGGTAATGCAGAGGGTAATGAGTATTGGTTGATATTGAAGAAAGGAAACTAAGTGGAAAGAAGAAGATTCAACAACTTCTGATCGAACCAACCTTCTCTCCTGATTGTTTCTCCCCCAAGTCGAGATTGAACCTATTGTCCAAGAATTCTGGCATGTAAAAGAATTCTGGAATCAATTCCTTGACATCGGATGTGTTGCCCCTCCCTGCTGCACTTAACCAAGTATCTCTAACACTATTGAAAAGACGGTCAGCATGGTCAAATTGGCCACCCTGCAGTTTCTGATTCTCTACACTAAATGGTGGCAGGCGTAGAAGATAGAACAGGACAATCCCCGCACTAGAATAATGAGAACCATAATGAAACTTCGGCACCTCAGGATCATCCCAACTGTCGTATCTGTGTAAAGATCAAAAATGAAAAGCAAATAAGGAATGAGGAATTTTTAACAACAAATCCATGAGATTTGTATCTCATTATACCTTTTCTTAAATTCATCTTCCCCTTCTGGTGTTTGGCAGCCCATTGGTTTGTCAAGCTTACGAAAAGTTTTAGGATTGGTCAGGTCAAGATTTTCATTCTCATAATCTGCAAGAACCCAAGGAAACACTGGATATTGGGTGAGATCACTGTAGCCACGGCCAGCTAAGGTGTTGAGGTGCATTAGATATTGAAAATTGCTAATTTCTCCATTTTGCCACCTTTTTGAAAAGGATTTAGCCATTAACTTGAATAAACGACTGCCTTCATTAATCTCTTGTTTTGCTGAACCAGAAATTATGGGGTCCAACCTTAAGCAAGGACGAAATCATGAAATCAGGACAATAGGTTCAAATATTCAAGATAAGGAAGAAGCAAACCCAACATCAAAATAAGCAGTGTAGCATGAGTAAGGCAAGTATGTATAAAGTAGAACCACACACGAATAGAGAAACAAGTTCTGGAAGAAAATAAGGGCATCTTAGCAGGTCCACTACGCAAGGAAATTCTATTTACAAGGTTATTTCAGCAGAGTCACAGAACAGTGTATACATAAAGTGACCTGTTAGACTACCCAAATGGCATAGTAACCCACATGCATTACATCAGCAAGACCTTCCGATCTTCCATTTGAAAAGCAACTTCCCATAAATATTTCATATACTGTATACCATTGCATATATGCCCATGATGAAACTTCACATTAAGGCCTTAATATGACCCACAATTTTCACACGTGTTTAAGGTTCCTTCCTAATTTTAACTCTTCATTCACTTCAAATCATGTTCTAGATCAGCCATGCGATGGATTTATCTATAAACATAGACCCTAACAGTCTTTATATGCAAAGACCAAAGCTTACATATTGTAACTTTGCTTGATGTTGCCAGTAGGCTTTGATGCTACTGGAACCTATCACATATTTTCCCA
>JAOSBM010000009.1:12236548-12247692 GCA_027568955.1 Erythroxylum tenue | reverse complement strand
AAAGCTTACATATTGTAACTTTGCTTGATGTTGCCAGTAGGCTTTGATGCTACTGGAACCTATCACATATTTTCCCAGGATAATTGGAAACAATCATCAACATTACCAGTATTTTCAGTTTTCATATCATCAGCAGTAATAAATCACAGATTCACCAGAGAAGAAGCTATAGCACCAAATCCATGTCAGTTATAGGGCAAAACAAACCACATGGAGAAAGCTTAAACCTATCATTTTCATATAAAGGTAAATGAAAAAGAATAGAAGCAGTGGGAAGTAGAAGCACTACATGTTACTCCTTGGAAGATTCATTGAAGCCAGATTTTTGAACACTTCTTCTCTTTCCTTTTTGTGAAATACCAGGAGATCATTGCACCCATCCATGCTAAATATCTCAATAGCAACAGGACGAAGCTGGTAGTCACGTTTCAAAATCTCATGAACATTGTTGAGCTTCCACATATGCCAAGGATGTGGTAAATTATCACTGGTACACACTTTTTCCTTGCCCCATGCCCCACCACTATAAGCCCATGCCCTTCCTCCAACATATGTCTTTATAGCTGTGCTCCAAGATGAAGTTGATTTCGACTGGAAATCAATACTGCCAGTAACATCCTTCTTTACACCCAAAGCCTGATCAATAACAGAGAGTTCATCTTCACATTCCTTTTCACATATGCACCCAGTATCATCTATGTAAAAATTCTCGATTACATATAAAGAGATTTCCCCTATCAGAAATACACCATCATGTTTGTCCAGACCTAAAACTCGCTCGCAGTTATATTTAAAGCGGATCTTTTCAAGCGGTTCCAGATATGGTCTTATGAGATATTCACCGTCATCATTAAGTTCCTTGTCTGACTTATGCTCCACAGCTTTGGCATCATTGATCTTATTAGAAGATAATTGCCTAGGAGATTCCATTTCAGACTTTTCTCTTATGCTCTCTGACATTGGAGCAGAGACAGTACTGGACTTGACACCCAACTCAAGTGCTGAGTGAAGACTAGCATCATTCACACTGCTAGCTTTATCATCATTCCACTTGCTCCTAGCAGAATCCATATTTCTGTCGTTATCTGCTTCTTCGAAAATCTCCCCATACGCCTCACTCTCAACTCCATTTTGATTGGAACTGTCATTGAAGGGATCTAAAAAATACTCAGAGTCAGTATGAGAAGCATCAGGCACATCTTCATGTTTGCCCTTTGACAGCTCAAGTTCTCCCAGTTCAAATTGCCCATCCAGAACATTTCGAACAGTATTAATCTTCAACATAAAGCGCAACAGCTTTTTGCGCATTCTATATGGACCTTCAATGGGACAAAGCTGCCATTTAGGATCTTCAGTTACAGGGGACTTAAGCATTGGGAATATTCCCCGCTCATGAACAAGTTGCTGAAGGAGGGTTTGCCACTCACTTTCAGCATGTAGAACCCAACCGTACTTATCTTGGCGAACAACTCTCAACTCAGTGGACATCGCATCACGAACCATTTCCAAAGCATATCTCCGTTCATTTAATTGCTCCCAATGTTTTAAGTCCAACTTTGAAATATCTCGTAATCTTCTACTCATTTCTCTCTTACGACGTCCCTCAAGGCCGTTTATTGTTACACCAGGAAATTTTGCCGATCCAGTAATATACTGGACCCACATAATAGCTGCACACTGCTCCAATACTTTGTTGACTATCTGCTCAGAACCCTGAAGCCACTCAAAGAAAGCAGAAAGACTTCCAGTTAATAACCTGTCAAAACCACCATGTAATACATCCAGATTCTGTCCTTGATGAGCTTTAGACAGAAGCAGGTCTTCTAGTGCAGACCTGCGGTGCACCAGAAGATACTTGACAATGTCAACAGCCATGTTCTGAACATTTCGCCTATGGTCACGCAGAAGAGACAATAGATTTACACAAAGGCAGCAATTTAGATCAGCATCCAAATTGATGGGACTGAAAATAATTCTCCTATGGGCAACTAGTAACTGCAAAACTGTTCCAATATCAATTCCTGATTCTTCTGGCAAATTGCTTGAGGATAACATCTTCTTTGATTCATTATGTAAACCCAAGTTTGAAAGGAGCTCATCTTCTCCAATGTTGCCTAAGAATGATGGAAGAAAACAATACAATATCATGCGGTTAGTGTTCTTAAGGAGTGAATGTATGTAAGCATCAGTTTGTTTGCTTCCTCGTGTAATAGATAAAAGACCCTTTCCTACAGGAGCTGCATCTTCAATGCGACCATCTTTATTTGCTAACTGCAGCATCGACAATAAAAATTCCAGGGTCTTCAGCACACCAGCTGGCTGAGGAAAAGCACCCATGTAAACGCGGTCTACTATCATCCAGCACAACGCATCTAAGTTTGATGACCATCGACTTTTATCTAGCTTTTTCTCATCTTCCTCGTCATCCCGAAGAAGACGCCTCTCTATGAAGTTCATCAGTCTACTAAGGCACAAACCCTGAAAAACTAGAACAGGCTCAGGGTCAATGTATAAAGGTGCCATTTCCAAAACACTCTCAATAACTAGTGATGCTTTCATTTGCTCAGTTATGAAATCGGAAAGAACTTCTGCCAAAAAATCCAACATAGCAGTTGCTCCTGCAGAGCATGGACCGCCACCATAACCAGAATCATCAATTTCAAGGAGCACTTTTGCACTGACTGCAAAATATGTGTTTGCATCAGATGTGTATTGAGAACTAGACTTCAAGTCTGAAGATGAATCTAATTCATGGGCTACCACAGAAGATTCTGTGGAAGGAGAAGCATTTAATGAAGGTTTGGGTTCATAATTGTGTGAATTTCCTAGCCATGAGGTCAATGCAACAACTGGAGATGTAGACTGCACAAGTGGAATTTTTGAATTTGATTTCTCTGATATGATGGGTGAATCCGATATAGTAAGAGATGCAGAACTTTGATACATGTTACTGCCAACATTACGTGCACTAATTTCATTTGAGGAGGCAGAGACTTGGTCAACATTCTCTGTATCCTGGTTCTGAACAACAAAGCCACCTTGCACCAGCTGTTTCAAAGGATCAGGGGAACTAGCAGCCTTGAGATCTGCTGCATTATCAACAACATAATTTTTAGGTACTGGCGTATCCTCAGAGCTTGTACTTGCATGACCCTGGGGAATGCTCCCTATGCTAATGGAGGTCTTGGCAGATTGTTCTTGTTCATGAGGCAAACTGGAGAAAGTATTTTGGGAACTGCACGTATCATCACAATCATTCAAGCTCTTTTCTTCTGTCTTGTCAGAGAGTGCTCTTACCATCTTCACAGCATAAGTTGCCCTGTAAGAAAAGCATCATAACCCCTAAACCTCAAATAAAAAGATGGAAAATTAAACATAGAACAAACAGATGATAGAATTTTACTTGCTTAAATCAAGTACCTACGGTTGGTGTGAAGGTAACTAAAATTCATCATCTGAAGAGGCAAAAAGAAAGAAATACAAATCACAACAGACCATAAGAAGTATAAAGACAAACCTTATACAAGAGAAATAAAGGTCTGTGCAGTTTTCAAGAAATTCTGGCCTCCTACAAACAGCTGTAAACATTGGAGACATTTTTGCAAGATCAACCATAAATCTCAACACTGAAGTTGCAGTACTAGGAGCTGATGCCTCCCCACCCATTAAGCGTGCTGCATAAGTTTTGTGCATTAATGCTTCACCTTGAAGCTCTCCAGCCATGTCTGCATTTCCCTCCACAAGCTCTGCCACAAAGCCAGCACCAACCAGGGAAAGATTACCAGTTTGATGGGCAAGCATTGACTGCAAGCTCAACCTATCAAATGTAGATTTAGCCATTGCAATCACAGAATCCAATAACTCTACAAATTTCAACTCCTCATAGCTTCCATCACTTGGCATCAGGGCATGAAAATCGAGCATGCGAACTTCTGGCAGTCTTGGATAAACAGGCTTTCCAAATATCAGACAGAATAATATATAATATATGTCTGGAGAATCATAAAAACTCGGGAGAACTCGCATCAAACCCTGGTAACCACCACTAGTGCGGAATTTAAGAGCAAATGTGGGAGAAGAAGCAAGACACACCCCAAGAAGAGTCATGATCCATCTCATACTCGTAGGATGAACAGCTTCATCAAGAAAATATGTGATCAATTTGGATGAAACAATTTTATGCCATTGTTCAAGCAACTCTTCTGATTTTATGGTTACTTGTAAATCAATAAGCATCTCCAGCAGCATATTCCTCACAATTACATGCTTACCCATTGATTCTCGCATTACTCGATCCCTTGGTTTCAATTCAGGTGGATCAAATGACATAATCACAAATCTAACCACATTTTCAAGTTCAGAAGCTAGAAATCCATCTTCCAAGATGACCCCAAGCAAGACAACTAGTTTCTCTAAAACAGGAACCTCAACATCACCCCGCTGTAATGTCACTAGTAAGTGTTGAACAAGGTTTATTCGACGCAGAACAGTAAGATTATGATTTCTATACCAGTGCATAGATACTAAATGCTCAAGGAAACCTAGCAGTGCAATTTGAATTGGGACTGGAGCTGTAACCCACAATGTCCAGTCCAACAGGACATGTTCAACCATGTCTGCATTAGACAAGACAATGCAATTTGAAGTTTCAACTGGTATATCAGAGTTTTCCAGCTCAGAAATATGACTGAATGAATCCTTCTGAGCAGAAAAATCATCCATATCACCATGAGATCCAACTGAAGAAACTTCATCACGAAACTTTGACAAGCTAAGGTCCTCAAAGCTGGATTCCTGAGAAGTTTCAGTAGGAGGCATAGTTTGGCCGTTTTCCAGTTTCTTTGGCTCAGCAAAAGAAGCTTCACATGCCGCAATTTGGAAAAAGATTTCCAGACATTGCATGTCAAAGAATGACATTCTACGATGAAGAAATAAAGATAACAAATGGTAACCCCTGCATGTTTGCATATCTTTCACGTTCTGGGGATTCTGCTGCAGTGCGCAAGCCAGTAATATCAATGCCATGTGAAGCATATCCCTTGATTCAGCAGCTTCAACAAGAGTCAGCACTACAGCTATCCCACCAATGGGACGTATAGTATCACCAATCACACATTGCCTACAGATGTGGACATCCCCATAGAGACGTCCAAATCGTGGTATACCTGGACAAAAAAAAAAAGAAAATGAAGAAACATTCATGAAATAATTCTCAGAGTAGCATCCTACTTTATAAAGATACCCACTACCTAAGAACATTGAAAAACACACAATCCAGACTGTAGTAACTCACCCCCGATAGGAGAAGCAGCAGCTGAAGTTGGATCAACCAAATTGAGCAAGGAGAATGTCCCAGATACTCGAATAGCTTCAGTGCATGTTCCATCAAATGCAAATATAAGTTTCTTCCCAGAAAGCTGTAGTGAAAGATTTGCTAACCTTTCCAAATCCCAAACAATTCCACTACCATCTGCCTTAGAATCCCCTTGCTTGCCAGCATTTTCAAGTTTTTGTGTATTTACCAATGACAAGTCATCATCCAAAGAATCTAAGATAGCCATACTACCGCCACCACAAGCCTGATTGGGCACAAAACGCAAAAGATCCGAATCTTGGAAAAGCCCTCTATAACCTCTACCGAGAATGAACATAAAACATATACACCCTGCTGTGAGCACCTCCTCAAAAAGATAGCAACAACGGAGTTTCCATGTTAGGTCACTAACTCTTGCACAACTCATAGGGGTTCCGATGGTTACCTGCAAAGGCGTCCCTAGAGGAGATGGAGAATAACTTAGTTTCCCTGTGTGTCTTAGCTTCCCATCAAGGTAAACATATGCAACACTAGCTTGGAATAGTCCAGCAAGAGCATTTGGTTTACTGTGAACAACTGCAAGGTGATGCCACCTCCCTTCTTCCAATTCTAATCCAGAGAAAGACAGGGAGGAAGAGTTGCTGGTAGCAAGGGTTAGAGCACCATCCTCCTGAAGATAAAGTTCTGCATAGAATGTGCTCTTGTTATTTGCAGTGCCAACAGAAAACATTCGAAGAATATGGCGCTCACTGCGAGAACCATTAGTGCCACTCCGTCTCTTAGAAGGACCAACTTCCAGTGGTTCTGTTTCCTTACCTTGTGACTTCAGGTAATTTTTAAACTGAAACCAACATATGAACGAATATCCAGCAGCAGGAGGCCATGATCTTTCCCCCAAAGAAACCTGAATTGAAGCATGACCCATTTTGCTCATGTCCATCTCAATGAATGGTGCCAAAGATACATTCTCCAAGGCTATGTCTTCCATAAGGATCAGCCTCTCCATCATATCAACAAGAATAGGACCCGAATTCATGAGCCTCATTTGTAAAATATATCTAATAATCAGACGAAGTTCGGAAGGAGACAACCTATTACCAGAAATAATAACCTTAATTTCCAACAAATAGATGTGAGACAAACTGAGTAATGTTATAATTCACACAAAAGGCAAATTGTTCTACCTATATGCTCCAAGAACTTCCACAATCTTCAATGCATAAGAAAGCAACGGAGATGAGCCTAAAAGGAAAGGACGAATCATCTCCAACAGAAGTTCCACACAACCTAGAGAAAATAAGAAAATGGTAAAGAAATTACCAGATAAGCTAATCGATAAAACCAAAAAGAATTGGAAGATTGCCAAAAATATCCATTTCTCACCCACAGAAGTGAGGTTTTCCTGGTTAAATGACCCAGCCCGAGCAAGCCTATCAATGAGGTTTAGTAATTCTAGTTGCACCTTGGGAGTAAAGAACAATAATGAACGAAGCAGAACTCTAATGGCGCCAGGGTTGTACACTCGTTCCTTGTCCAGATCACAAAAACCAGATGTAGTTAAAAGAGACGTAACTGGTTCAGATTCATTGACATTGGGTCCTACACTCTCTGATGAGGGTGGAAGCAAAATTTCAAGAGCAATCGCTAGCAACAACTGTATAACTTGCTTTTCACACTCAACACAAAGCAAGCCAGATTCAGATAGAAGATCATAAAATGTTTGGGACAATATAATAGAATGCACTTTCGTCCTATTAATAGCATTGCCACACAGACCAGCTGTAATGAGGCGCATTAAATACGTGAAGACCTTCATGCAAACCGCCAAGGAAGATTTTCCTGCCTCTCCTCCATCACCCTGGAAACTATGTAGTGTGGTCAGTAAAAGAGAAAACCCAGTGGCTTCACCAAAGACCCTCTGAGCTGAACTGTTAACTCCCAGTATGCGCCACAAAGCACTCATCATGTCACATTTAGCATCAAATTGAAGCTTATATTGATTCCCAATACCGTTAGTAACTATTCCACTTTTTAGAACTTCAACAAGAGTGCCTAATTCTTCAGGATGAGCCTGGAAAATGGAATCAAATGATCAAGCAAATTTACTCCAAAGAACGATCTAGCATCAGTGAGCAAGTGTCAGGAATTATTTATAAATGAAGTACATGCAAACATGGCAAATATTTTAATATTTATAACTTCAAAAGCTAATCATCAAAGCACCAGCTGCAAAAGTCCAAAATATATGAGAACACAAAACTGAGAGTGGAAACTATGGATCCAAATGTTTAACACATGAAGATTTACAAACCTGAGCAACATCTTCAGCAATCAAACAAGACAATATCCGAAGGACACCAGGACGATGAACACTAGAAACCAGAAAAGGAAGAACAGTAGCTACACCATTAGCTGAACGAAATGAAGCTTGATTGGCTTCAGTTTTCTTCACCAAAGAGATCATACAGTCCCATGCAACAGATATTGTGCCCTCAATTTCAAAAATAGGAAACTTCCCTGAACCAGATTCCATTAGCCTGGGTGAAGAGATAATAGCATCTTTTGTATCCAAGTGTTTCTTAAAACTACTCAAGCTAGATTTTTTATCAGAATGGTTAAAAGTAACACTTAGTTGCTCTTCTCCCAAAAGAAACTTGTGCTGCTTCAAATCATCTAGCAGGACTTCAAGTACGCCAACTTCTCGAAGCACTTTCTTGTATTGTTGATCAAATGATAGAAGTTTTACAAAGAAAGATAGTATTGTATGCTTCAGTTCTGATGTTATTGGTTGCTGCAATAAGCAACACAGAGAGAGTAATTCCTGCTCGGGGACACAATTCACCACAGTCACGGCATATTCAAGAATTTTCAAGATTATCTCTTGCAATGATGCTGGAAAACCAGCCATATTTAGGACTAAAAGTGGAACTATTCGCAATTGTTGACACAGTGTGTAGTTTTCAATGTGACTGGAGAATATCTTAAAGATTCTATTCAAAACTTCTGCCTGCAGTTCCCTATTATCTGCCTTGAGAAAAATGTTTTGCAGCATCTGAACTGCCTCAAGGTCTTTTACTTTACTGTTGTCTATATCCCAATGTTCATCGACAATCCGATCAAGAGATGGCGCAGGACTTCTGCTACGGCCACCAACCTTGGCATGAGAAGACCCAGAACCTTTGCCCCCAGAAGATCCTATTGGTTCAGCTAGACCAGTTTGAGCTAGACTAACAAGAACATCAAGCAGTCTAGACAGAGCAGGAGATAAGTTCTCGAAGGGAGGGTCCTCTTTCTCTGTCGTATCCTGTCCCTCGACATACTTCATTGTGTCAGAACCATTGGAAATCTTATCTTGGTCAGAATTGATCTTTGAATGGAGAGACAGAGAAACCCGGTTTAGTCGCATGGCGGACAGAACCAGTGCAAACTGAACAAGAAACTGATAGCCATGGGCATTGTGTATATCTTCTCTGAGTCTGATACCACCAGCCTCTACAATTCAAGGTTGCACACATTTGAACATGTATAAGAACATTTAAGCTTACTACAATCTTAAAACCGCAAATGATACGTAGGCATTCTATTAAATTTTCATTTGAGCACTCAAGAACAAACAAATCTAGGCATCATAAGAAGTCTTTCAATCACTTGAAGGAAAAATCAAGGGCCAATTACCAGGTCTATATGACAACTCAACACATTCTAGTAACAAGTCCACAATGCCCATAGTATAGGAAGAATCACCACAATCTGGATTGAAATCTTTGACTGCCATTAAAAGAACTTTAATCTGCAAACGAGAGAAAAAATTTGGAAGGAGCTTTAAAAAGAATGATAGAAAGTGATGTAAACAGAAAGAAATTTTCTATTTAGAAGCTTGAAAGATAAAAAAAAAATACCTATGTTCTATGAAACGTTGGAATAAGCATAACATATTACAGGACATACAAAATAATTATTCAGATGCTCTGTTGTAGGAGATGAGCTGTAGGAACTCAATGTGCAATTAAAATCCCCATATTACTATAATGATATTGATATGAGGCATATCATATGGTGGCAATACCAGATGATGTTTTCGTATGTATCTGGCTGTGCTCCCGTTATCGTTGACCAAAAGAAGACCTAGTATCTGGATCATTAGAGAAACATAAATTTTGAAAATTCAAGTTGCAACCACCAGACCATAAGATTTTTCAACATTAGACCAAATAAGTACAATTTTAAGGAAACTTTTGAAGCGCTCCACAATTGCAACTTGTGCAATTAAAAAAGAAAAACTGTATATTACCTGCATTGCATGCCTATGAAGTTGTATTTTGTGCAGTGGAACAAGGCCTTCTTTATACTGAAAAAAGACTTTCAACGACCCATTGGCAACCATTTGAAACAGCAACTGAAGTGAATCATCCTCTACCAAACTCTGTGCTGCTGATGGGTGACTTGCCAAAGCTTTCATGATATGGACTATACTTCCCTCAACCTGCAATCCAATTAATTAGCATAATTTGTACTTAATGTCACTCAAATATACACAAATCAGTCATATGTGGTTTGAGATGCAAACTGCATACAAAAATAAGTAAGAATCAGTACAAGATGATTTCACAACTTTAACTCATTCCATGATAGAACTATTGAAGTAATAATAAACTCAGAGGGGAGATATATCCTATGGTAGAGAAAAAATATATTGAAGGAATAGGTATCCCTTCAAGCAATCATGCTTCAAGAACCTATATCCTTCAAACAGTTAACATCCTACCCCCTTATACTATACCATAGCAATTTCAAGATAGTTAAAAGATTATCCATGAAGAAATAAAATGTCTACATGATAAACGTAAAAATGATATGTACAACTAGATAAGAGATTGAACATAATTCTAGTAGTTCCATGACATCTTCATATAATAAAAATAAAATAGAAGGCAAGAATTTATAAGTTACCAACTGCTAATCTATTATCCAGATGATAAAGCACTATTGACACTATAAACAGCCTTTATTCCAAACAAGGCACCAAAATCATATTTGATGTAGATGAATAAAATAGAAAAAATAAATCAACAAATTAGGCCTAGCAACTAGCGGCCTGTTTGGTTCAAGGAATGGAATAGATAAGGAATAGAATAGTTATTCTTAGGAATAGGAAAGATGAGGAATAGAATAGAATGGGTATTACTTTGTTTGGTTTAAGGAACGGAATAGATAAAGAATTTCAATTCCATTGTTTGGTTTGAAAATATAAACTTGGAATGATAAAGGAATAACCTATAAAAAGACCAAAATATCCTTATTATTATTATTGTTATAATTATTATTATTATAAATTTTCTACTTATTATTATTCTTTTTATTATTAATTTTATCAAATATTTTATTCTTATTTTTATTATTAAAATCATTAATTTTCTTCTTTTATTTATGTATTTATTTACTATTATTATATAAAATTATTTTTATTATTATTTTTTATTATCATTATTATACAAAATTATTATTATTATTATTATTATTAAATTCCTTATTTTTATTAATTTTCTTCTTCTTTTATTTTTTATATTATTATTATTATCATACAAAATTAATTATCTTATTATTATTATACAAAATTAATTTTCTTATTATTATTAATTGTTATTATAAACTTTCTACTTATTCTTATTCTTATTATTATTAATTTTATCCATTATTTTCTTCTTCTTTTTTTTAATTATTATTATTATTATACAAAATTAATTTTCTTAATTTTCTTATTATTATTAGTATTATTATTATTAACTTTATTATTCTTATTATTATTAATCATTGTTATTATTATTAATTA
>JAOSBM010000009.1:12216928-12230432 GCA_027568955.1 Erythroxylum tenue | reverse complement strand
TGATTTCTTTCACTAAGTGTGTCAAAAGTTGGCTTGAAGTTGAGTATCTGAAATCTGTCACTGTTTGTGAACAGTCTATACTAATTTGGGAATCAGTTTCAAAATTCTGAACCAAATTGCATAAAATTGGTGTCAATAAAAACTTAAGACATAAAGGAACAAATGTTTAGAAGAATGTTTGGCCTAAATCCTTCATTTTCATTATCAAAAATGACCGTGTAACATTGACCCGAAAGTCTGTTTGTGGAAAAGCTGGAAGAAATGAAGTGTTTTCACTGAATACATCTTGGTATTTTGATTATAACTTGATTTTTGTATTTCTAAATGAGTTGATTCTTGATTCAAATTAAACTAGAGACATATTTCTGCAACTTTTCTGAAGAAGCCGAATATTAATTCTATATCTAAGCATCTCAAAATCTGGCTTGAATTAGAGTTAGGAATTCTGTTATAGTTTAAAAACATTCTGAACTCTTTTGGATATAACGTTCAGTATACTGACTCAAATTGTACAATTTTGGTGTTATTACAAACAGGAAACATAGTGGAACAATTGTCTAGAAGAAAGTGTTACTGAAATACATCATTTTCCTTCTCATAAAGATCATGCAAAGTTATCCCAAAAGGGGGGTGTTAAGATGAAAATGCTGAAGTGTGATGGAATTTGATGACTGAAATGTTCTAAACATGCTTCGGTATTTTAGTTATATTTTGATCTGTATATTTCCAAATGAAATGATTCTTATTTTAAATTGAACTAGAGACATAATTCTACAACTTTTGTGAAGAAGTCAAATTTTAATTCTGTCTCTATGATTTTCAAATTTGGCATGAAAGTGAGTTGTAGCTTAAGTTGAAGCACTGTCAGGGACAGAAATCATGTCCTATGGTTAATTCTGAATTTCAGACAATGATTGTCCGAGGCGTTTGATGCATACTTATATCATTAGAAGTGCTACTTGCTTTGCACATGAAATGTCTGAAATGACCTTATTTTGTTTTAAAACTGTTGAGTCCTAGTTGTAGGTAAATAGGCATGCCTAGAAGGGTCTGCAGCTGCTCTTGTTATTGACACTTCGGTGTCTCCTGTTATCGACACTTCGGTGTCTCCTGTATTGACACTTATGTGTCTCCTGATATCGAGACTTAGTCTCTCCTGCTGATACCAATCATAGTGTCTCCTGTATAAGTCCCGTTACCCGCTTCTGTAAAGGAATTTAACAGTCATCAGGTTTTGTATTCTGATATCTGTTTGATTCTGACATAAGCTAAATTATGTTTTGGTTCTGAAGGGTTCATAATCTCCTATGTTATGCAGTTCTGCTAATTATAAAATCTGTTCTGAAATGCGTTACGTCGGATTTATTGGTAAAGAAATCATTTAATGTAGATTAGTTATTGCTCACTAAGCTATATGCTTAGCACGGTGGATTTGCCTTGTGTAGGTTCAGAGTGAAGATTATAAGGACTGGGACGAGTCAATCGCAATGGCCAATGGAGTCTGAGTCTTGTTTTGATAAAAATGTATTTGGAGTTTGTTTTGGGCTTGTATATAAAGTGTATGATTCTGAATTGTTGTAAGTTTTTGTAATAACTATGTTTCAGGTTGGTTTCGATTTTTGGAACAAATTTGTATTAAGCTCTTGTGATATAATGTATGTTTGTTTAAGATTTTGGAAATGCATGTACAAAATGTTTCGTACGTTTTGGAATGTTTATTTTTGAATGCCATTCTTTCGCGAAATGTTTTGGTTTGTTTGTACTGTCTTGTGTGGCTTCCACATATCCTCCCAGAGGGTATTAGGGTGTCACATGGGACCAAAAAAAATCACACCGACTACGAATAAGACTAGCATACACCGCAGTAAAAGACCAACTACTACTCCCCCTAACATCAACTGAACAATGAATAAACTGAGTATCCAACTGAAGCAAACTTAGATTACAAACATTCTTATTCTAAAACAACCAAACCCCACCAGCAAAACCAACAGAATGAGAAAGGAAGAAGTCAGAAAAACCAATTTTCTTCACTATCCTATGTGCTCTTTCACCCGAAATTCGAGACTCCACGATAATCAAAATGTCCGGACGATGAAGTCGACATAATTCTTTGACATGAGTCAAAAAACCCCGCTTTGCAGCTCCACCACAATTTCACTGAATGATTTTTAAATCCATTAAAAATATATAAAAGACAAGAAGGGGCCAAAAGCTTACAATTTTCTTGGTGGGCTGCGACTCCGACAGCGACCACCACAATCGCCATGATCAGTTGGAATATCCTCAACGGTCGACGAAAAAACCAAACCATTCACCACACAACTAATGGTTGAAGCCAAAGATGCTGAAAGTACCATTGGTTCCGCACCCACAATGACATTATCAGCAACTGGGTCGGGAGGTTTCGGTGTAATCGAAACAAAATTTGCGACCACTCCACCACCAACATTATCAAGCACTGGCAATACAGGCATCGCCGCGGACAAAATTGTAGGAACCTGAGAATCCATGACTAAAAGCTTGTTGGATACATCAGACACCATACCCTCTACATTCGGCCTAGAACTATGTCGAACCTCCAATGGTGCTGTTCTCCTAGGTACAACTAGTGGACCTTCTGAAACAGGCCTACCGAGAACATGCCCAGGCCGAAACTGACCCTTATCACTACCAGACCTCTCAACCCCCTTAACCACCACAGGCTTCTTACCTTTACCTCGAGGACCCGCGGGCCCACGAGCATTGGAAATCCTCTTGCCAGGCCCAACCGAGCCCTGATCCCCCTTGATAGCCCCTCCATCCTGCACCTGTAAAGAGTTAAACCGATTTCCAGTGATAGGGTGAGATACGGGCTTCTCCTGAGAAATAGAAGAAGACGTACTTTTATCAATACACCTGTGGGGACACTGTGCAATCATCCACGGGCCAAAGATATCCGCTTTAGAAGGGGAACTAGAATCAATCATTGCCATATCCTTAGCGACACCAACGGTCGCCACCCCAGTAGTCACTGGAACCACCGCCTCCACACACCGCCATGCACCTCCAATAAAAACCTTGGGGACAAGAGGTTGTTCAAGATTCAATTCAATACAAACTCGAGCAAACCGTCCTCTAGTAGCCATGGATGTCTGCCTATCTACCTTAATGGGTGTGCCCACAGCACTAGCCGCTGCAAACAGGAATTCATCACGATAAAATTCCATTGAAAATTCAATAAAACGAACCCAAGTAACCATTGAGGAAATGCGAACCGTAGATGGCTGAAAATCAGGCTTCCACTTCTGAATATACAATGGTTGACCGCCAACAATATACGGACCCTCGGACACTATTCTCAAACACTAACCTCCTGTATCATCAACCAGAACCTTTGGGTGCAAGGAATCATTCCCTTCATACTCTAAACGAATTTTTCCCGTCCAATAACTACAAAGATCAAAAGTCGAACTCAGACCAACCAAGGAAGTGGACTGTGCCCGAGATGACTGCCCAACCAAACAATCCCGAAAAGAAGGAGGTGGCCTGGCATGCAATGCAGCAAGATCCGACAAAACAGGACCAATAACCATAGAGTCAGCTAAAGCAGAGCCAGGTGGTTGTCCCACCTGAAAATTAGTCGCCAGTGGTGTAAGACCAAACACAAGCTGAACCCACGTCATTTTCGTAGAAGAGAAGGCGGAGATTGGGTGCACACCCAAGCTTCAAAAATAGGGGCAACAGTGACTGCCTTGGACAAGGTTATAGTAAAGGACTGAAATCCATAACCTTATGGCACCAGGAGCTACACAACGACTTCCTAAGATGACCCACTTGGCAAGTACCCAGCTAGCAACTCACCCCAAGACACCACTTGCCTAACACACATATCACCAAACAGCTTGCGGGCAGTCCTGACCTTGTTGTGGAGACACAAGCAACTAGATCTGCTACCTTACAGCACACGCTCCCTAAGGTCTCTGCCGATGTTTTATTGAGCGATACAAACAGATCCCAAATCGACGAAAGACCTACTGTGATTCTGGTGAACCATACAGACAAACCCACTTGTCGACGTCCCGTTTCCGCTGAACCTGTCGCTTATGTGAGAGAAACCGACGTGGTGGTTCGGGAAGCCTGTGACCTTTTGCTTTCTTCTTTTGTTCGCCTTCATTTTTTAATCTAAATTTGTAACTAGATTCGATAAATGTGATTTTATTATCTCTTTTTTTAACTATTAAATGCTTTCATTTTAACAATATTGATTCGGTAATCTGTCTTAATTTATCAGATAATTTATTAAAACTATAATTTTTTGTTATTTCAATTTATACTTATCTTGGATATTATAAAAGACCTCTATATAATTGAAGAATAGTAGTTCCTTAGATCAAAATGCAATTAATAAGTATTTAAAAAGGTATTTAGTAGTTAATGAATATATAACAGTGTATGTTATATGTTCATGGGTTCATTATGATTTAAATAGAGTTTTTTTAGCTCTTCAATAAAATAATATTAAAATCCAAGACATAGGGAAGTTATTGCTTTGTTAGCTTTTTCAGTCGTGTTAAAAATGCCCCAATGAGCCTATTTCTAATCGTGAATGGAATAGCACTAATGAAAAAAATATACGTAAGGTGAATTGGATCATTAGAATCCGACATGGGACCTATCTCAATGTTACCATGAAACGGAATATAAGCTGCCTTATCTGATAATGCAAAAGAGGAAAAATCAATCCATTGCACCTCATCTTCTTTTTTGTCATACAATAACATAAATTCACACGTAAATTAAGGTCAACTCAAAAAAGAACTATAGATCTGATTATTAATTAAATAATAACAAAAATATCATCCCTCCTCTTTATTATCCCACGTACGTGTATTAATATTAATGGAGGAGTATTTAAAGCAAAAAATGAGTTATGAAGGAAACCCTAATGTTCTGAAAGCGAAACTGCAAAATATTTATATAAAAATAATAACACGGTAATGGAAGTATTTATATTTTTAATCCGAATGTAGAAAAAACTGGAGATGCTTTGGAAACCTGAAAACGAAGTCTCACATTATAAAAGGAAACAAAGATATTTGCAAAGCGCGTGGATGTGGGTCCCAAGAGCTTGATTGTTCGAAGACGAGAAATGGCGCGCGATTCGTTGCGTGGTGAGCGGGGAAACTACTGGTACTGGATCATCGTCTTCTTTGCCTTTTTCCAACTTCCCAATTGATCCTTCCTCGAGTCTTCTCATTATGCTGACATGGAGGCACCTGTTGAATTTCTTCGGTTAAAATCCAACATTTGAAATTTTAGCAAATTATCAGAGTTGGTATCAATTTTAATGTTGATATAATAAAATATTAGAATCATTTTTAAATAATTTTTATTTAAAATTATAAAATATTGGATAATGACCATAAACAAGACTAGATTTACAAATATCAACCTAAAAGCCAATAAAAAAAGGAAAACAATATTAGTTGGTACTAACAATATTAGTATCCACCAAAAAGACTAATATTAGTTAGTACTAACAATACTAGATTAATATTTAGTTTGTGGTTTCTATGTTCCCGATGGTTTATCCAATATGCACGGAAGAGTAATAGTTTTAAGTTTTATCGGTACAAGAAAACAATGATTAGATTTACTTTCTACCTGTATATATAAAAAACAATGATTAAATTTACATATGTTTAATAAAAATAAGAATATACTATGATAGAGTTAAAATTCATGAATTAAGAATTAGGGTTTCAATTTCAGGGTTTTAGCTAATTAAAAAAGTAAGAGAGAAACTAAAGTGAGAAAGGCAGCTAAAATCCGTTAGGTAAAATTTAGTTAGAATCTCTCATTCAACAGCCAACCATGTCTCATTTTTACACATGGATTCTATTACTGCCTATTTTTTGCTCTAGAATATCACTTTAGATCTTAATACTCATCTCTTTTTAAGTTGCAACGTTGACTTCCTGCTCAGCAACTCCCAAGTTTAATATTCCACTGTTTCTGATGCAAATTATAAAAGATTCTATATCTCCCTCATCCTCCAGCGACAATTGCATTAAGATATTTACTACTAGTTTGTTCATGCGATTATCCTTTCTTCTATCATGGATGGTCACTAGATGTGTTTAAGGTGTATTGTACGAATTTTGGATTGTTAGATTGGATCCTTCTTGTATTAGCTAAATACTTCTTAAATTAAGAAGTATGAAATGTATTATGAATTCTGGAATTTTTTAGAAGCTCTAAAAGGTAAGCTTATTAGTTCATGCCTTACATCCAATTAGTTGGTTATGGTTTAGTAACAAAATAATTTAAAGATATTCTTTATTTTTTATATATTTAGATATATATAATAAAGTCCATGTGGTAATTAATATATTATAAATGAAATTATAATGACATTACAATTATGAGATTTATTTTGCACATATGTATTATTCCTAAATTATTCTATTAAGACTAGACATTAATAGAACGTTAAAAAAAAACTATCTCATGTTATTTTTTTCTTTTAAAAGAAGTAGTCAATCTTATATGCTAAAGCATGAAGATGCTTAAGCAAACGTATGAGTGTTTGCTAGAGAACAAGTTCACTAAACTGACTCCATATGAGCAATCTTTTTGGATTATTACTTGTATGTCTATAAAAATTTTTATTGTAATGATTATATAAGTCATCTTTTGACTTGAGATCTTCAAAGTTATCTTGTATAAGGACTGTTATGTTTTGATACTACTTATGATCTATTCTAATCATGGGTAGTTCAGTTGGTAGTCATTGGAGATAGCATGGACTATATGGAGGTAGTTGAGTGATCAAAATAGAATACATCATCCTAAAGTAATTAGGGAGAATGTTTCATTTTTCTTAATTAGTATTGGTTTAGAAAATTCCTGACCAAGGTGGAATTACGTTTTGTGAATAGTTTACAAGTATTATTAATTGAATCAATAACTAATGCTGGAGAACTAATATAATTGGACTCAGAATAGAGTAGATAATAATTTCATTCTCTATGTCTAATCGAAACATTATATAATAAAATGATTGAGTTATATGAAAAAATCATGCACGAAAAGGATAGCCAAAACTACTTTGACATTATAAAATATTTGAGTAGTTAAGATGTGTTGCTAAACGTCAATATTGATCTATAGAAATAAATTACTCACTTATAGAATTAAAAAAAGTTTAATTTATCTAATCCTAAATATGATTTAAGGTTCTAATTTGTATCTATTACCAACATATTTGGGAACATAATGGGTCATATATAAAGAACATGTTGAAGAGAGCAAATATATTTTAATCAAGTTGGACTTGATTATAAAGTTTGAGAAACTTTATGATTAAATATGAGATATTTAATAAAAAAGGATCAATATAAGATATTGGATCTTATTTAGGAATAATTGATATTTAATTATAATTATTTGTAATTATAATTAAAATTTAAATAAAATTAGAATTTAATTTCAATTAAATACTAAAATTTTTAGAATCTATTATAAATAGGCTTAAGTTCTAATGGAGTTAGCACTTCTTGTCTAACCCTCTCTTCAACAATTGCAGAGCTCTCTCAACTTATTCTATCATAATGCTTTCTTGAGAAGACTCTGCACTTGAGTTTGCATTTAACAAATAATATCAGTTGCTATTGTCACTTACATTTTTACTTAAATATGAAAAAATAAGCTTACCATCAACTAACTTAAGCCTTGGCATCTTACAAGTTCTAAATTATAGCCATCTTATTTAGAATTCCCACAAGTTGCACGACTGCTAGTCCTCGTTGAAATAATTTGTCTTACCTTTACCAACATCCCTTATTCTCTTCGTCTTTGGCCTTCAAGCTCTTTCCATATATGGGGGATGATTGATCTTTTATCCATGCTCTTCTCCATGTATGGGTCATAATAATGCTCTTCTAATAACACCTCATATATACCTCTTTCGTGTAGTACTTGTACATATAATACTTAGGATCTCCTCTCTCTCTCTCTCTCAAAAAAAGAAAAAATTGAAATGGTATGGCTACAAGGGATCCCAATTAACTCCCATCTCCCACATGTACATTCATTTGTTCAAGGTTCACAACATGATACTCATGATTATAATGCTCAATTTCAATTTTCTCATCTCTTATATAAATATGTTAAGTTATTCATAACATTTTTGTATATAGTTGTGAAATGCAAATGATGTTATTACCTATGAAATGAGCCAAATAATTTATAGCCTTCTTCTTATTTTTCTCTAGCTTTGACACATTGTTAGGACATATCTTGTTTTTGTAAGCAATTATCCCTTACTTCTTTTGAGGAAATCTTTTCACAGGAGCTCTTCTAATTACCTCCAAGTAAGTCAAGATTGGTCTATCTTATGTATTCCTCAAGTATGCATTGAAAAACTTTACAATGTTGTTTGACAACAAATCACTCTTATATCATCTATCAAGTGCATGTCTACATCATCTCCTCTCAGGAATATTAGCTAACTAATCATGTGCATCCTTGTTTAGACCCTATATCTTGCTCATTTTTCTCTTGCTCATTTGTCACTTATAGCCTTGTTATGTGCAATTTGAAGTCATACTCCACATCTACTCCTTGTACATAATTGGCAGTTTATACTTGCTTTATAAATTGGCCCCCAAATGCCTATGGTCAAAATGTGGGTACTTATTCTTAAACAATTCTTGTAGACCCTGCATCACATGATAAAGTTATGATCTAGTAAGAAATAAGGCGAAATATGAAATTTACATTAAGCATATTTCATTGTGATACCTTTTGTCTACCACTCATAAATACACATGATAGATCATTGCCAATATCATTGAATAAGGACCCCAAAAACCATTTCCAGTTCTCTTTGTTCTCAACTCGTACAATAGCCCAAGCGAACAAAAATATTATCATTTGGATTCATTTTAATGACTGTTAGTAATTTTCCACCATAGCTTGCTTCAATTGATAACCATTAACGTATATTATTAGTTTGCTAGTATTAATAAACCAAGATTTTACTTGTTCAATGCATATATAGCATGAATTAAAACACACCTTTAAGGGATTTGATGTATAGCAAACTACCCTATTGCATTCCATCACTGCCAAGAAGTACCTGTTAACTATATATGCTTTGATGTTTGTAATCTCTTGCTATTAGTCTCTTAAAACAACCTCTTTTAACCCAGATATATGCTAACTAGGCAAGTCTTTGAAGTGTGTTAAATATTTACGAGCAATCTGCTTATAATAAACTATTTTACTATCAAGTGATATCCTATAAGAATGAGAGTTATAGAATGTCTTAATCTAAAATGCATTCTTATCTTGTGTAAGGCTTACATGAATTCTTTATCCACAATTCTTCTTACTCACTGCAGTAACTGAGAGTGCGTCGTAACGTTAGTTAAAATAAACTAGACTACTACTGTAACATCCTGTTACTTGAATTAAGGTTAAAATGATGTTTATTAGAGATTAATGAGAAGTTAGGATGCATAATTCATGCTTATGCATAATGTGACATATACATACACGACACTATTGATCTTGCACATTATAATTATTTTTACATGCATTCATTGACATTTTTTGGGTATAATTAATTATAAAAAATACAATTAAAATGTGAATTGTAAATTATTCGAGCTAAAAATTCATTTAGAGAGTATTAGTATTATTTAAAAATTTTTGGTAAATTTTAGGAAATTTCTGAAAATTTGGGGCACATTTAGGCTAGTAATTAATTGACAAATGAATCAATCATTGTGTGACAAATGACATAGATAAATGAGCAACATTTGGCATGAGTAATTAATTGACAAATGGTAGCAATCATTGAGTGACAAATGGACTAATAATTAGGTGACATTTGGTAGCTTATGTAAGGGATAAGTGGCTTACATGCTTAAAGACATGTGTTGTTATGTAAGGGATAAGTGGCTTACATGCTTCAGGACATGTGTTGTTATGTAAGTGATAAGTGTAAACCATGCAAGAGAACACGTAGATACATGTTCTAGACGTTGTCTTCCTGCAGCTCTCTCTCTCTCGTTGTTCTTCACCGAGAGTAGTACTGTTATAAAACTTACTTCTTGTTCACTAAACACCGAGCATCGAGTTTTTATTCTTGTGTCAGTGATTCACTCTCTCCGTTGACAATATTGCTAAATCAAGTAAGTAACTTTGATAATGTTTACGGTGTAAAAATATATAAACATGCATAAGAAGTTTAAGCAATATAGTTTCGAAGAATGAATGTGATGCATGGAGTAAATGAAAAATTTGTGAATTTAGGAAATGAGTAGAAAGTGTATCGAGATTGTGATATTTTGAGTTAAATGGAGATTAGTGAAATAATTATAATTACTGAAAATAATGCTTGGATGTTCACGGTGTTCATGCTCTGTTTTTCTTGTTGATATACGTGAATGTTTTTGGAAATGTTTGAAGGAATTAAAATTAGTTTGATAGTAAGGAATGAGGATTAGGTTAGATCTTAATATAGCAAGTTGATAAATGAAGTGAAGGTGCAAATGTTAGTGAAAAGAAATACATCTGTTGAAAGTTAGAAAAGTGCAGAAAAGTGATCAACATGCTCTGTTTCTGTGATATTATAATAGCCCAGATCACCTACTTACAGATATTGTCCGCTTTGGAGCTTGGCCCAGCCAAGCCCTCACAGTTTTGCTTTTTCTGAGAACTTCCTAGGAGGTTATCCATCCTGGTACTACTCTTACCCAAGCACGTTTAACTTCGGAGTTCTGATGGGATCTGGTGCGTTAGGACATGAAAAACACGTTTGTAAGGGGAAGGTATCCTAATACCCTTATAAGGATTGCTTTGTTCTCCTTCCCAATCGATGTGGGATTTCTCCCCCTCCCTCGTGGAGGCCCAGCGTCCTCTCTGGCCCATCGACCCAGGTACTGGCTCTGATACCAATTGTAACAGGTAGACCACCCGCCTACAGATATTGTCCGCTTTGGGCTCCAAGCCCCTCACACGTCTTCCCTGGTGTGGGAAGAGCAAAATCGTGAGGGGCTTGGAGCCTGAAGCGGACAATATCTGTGTGCGGATGGTCTGGGCTGTTACAGATGGTATCAGAGCTGGTACCCGAACCGTTGTGCCAGCTAGGCTGGGCCCTAAGGGGGTGAAAAGTATGAGATCCCACATCGATTGGAGAGGAGAATGAAGTATGCCTTATAAGAGTATGGATACCTCTCCCCCTCAGACGAGTCTTCCCTGGTGTGGGAAGAGCAAAACCGTGAGGGGCTTTGAGCCCAAAGCGGACAATATTTGTGAGTGGGTGGTCTGGGTTGTTATAGATATATGAGTAAATGTTTGCGAAATGTTAGGAATGGATTTAGGTGAGGTTAGAGTTAAAGAAAACATAAAGCATAATGAGGTGTTGTGTTTTAAGGAGTAAGATGATAGAAAACGTGGGCTAAGGAGGGAAGGAAAAAGAAATTGAAAAGTGCAGAAAGTTAGGAAAAAACGCAGTAGAGAGAGAGGAAATATATGAAACTTCGGATTTTTAATGTTTGAAGTATAAATTTGAGTTTAACTTGTATTAAGGCTTTATTAGATATGGAAATGTAGAATGGATGGTTCAGAAGAGAGAAGATTAAAAAAAAGAAAGAAAGAAGAAGAGGAGCAGTGCAGTTCGGTGAAGAAGATGAAGGTTTGAGTTTTAGAGAGAGAAAAGGTGGTGGTTGCATGTATGAGTTATGAACTAGAGTATTTCATTGTACAGCTCTAAGTCTTTTGGCTATAACTTTTTCATCCAAACTCCAAATGACTTTAAACTTGGATCAATAGATTCCTAAGACATTTTTCTTTCTCTCCATAAAAATTTAGAGCTATCTGAATTAATTTGAAAATGATTGATAGGATGAAAGTGTGGAAGTCTGCTGGAATGTTATGAACAGGAGAATTTTCATGAACATGCTTCGGTATTATGATTATAACTTGAGCCGTAGATTTTTGAATGAGTTTATTCTTAATTCATATTAAACTAGAGACATATTTATACAACTTTCTTAAAGAAGTAGAATTTTAATTCTGCCTCTAAGATTTTCAAAATTGGCATGTAATTGAGTCTTAGCTTAAGCTGTAGCACTACCAGGGACATAAATCATGTCCTGTGGTTATTGAATAAACTGTATTGATATAGGCATAATTAGACTGATGTGTCTTTACCAAAGTCTCTTAGCTTTAAATTGGTATAAAGTTTGTAATTTTTGGATATTGTAATTGAGAGATATGAGGTGTACAACGGGAATGCATGATCATGCATTAGCCAAAATTTCACATGTACACAGTCTGTGGTATTTTGAGCATAACTCATTGAATAATGAACCAAATTGAATGATCTTGGTATCAATAGTGTTGGACCCCAAATTTTTATTTATTGTTTGAAGCATGTTTTGAATTATTTTTGAGGTCTTATTGGATTAAGTATTTTGGGAGTAATTAGCATGTTAATGTTAGTAGGATTTATTGTTTGAATTGATGGGATTAAAGTATGAATGTAGTAAGAATGAGTAAGGGTATAATAGGAAGATCACTTAAGCATGTAGGACATAAGGCTTTGCATGGAGGGGCAAAAGAGACTTTGTGTAATTGTTAAGAGTAGAAATTAGAAAAGGAAAAATAAAAAGAAGAAGAAGGAAGAAGGGGTTGTCGTGGAAGAGAAGGAGAAGAAGAAGAAATTTAGGGTTTTTGGAAACCTTGGAGATTTGAAGCTTTTGAAGTATCAAGGAAGTAAGTATGAGTTTGTTTCATCTTGTTTTAGTTAGATTATAGCTTGATAGGTATGTGAAGATGTTGATGAATGAAGTAAGAAAGTGTTTTGTTTTAGGGTTAATGTTCAAAGATGGACTTTGATGTTTTGTTCTTGATTTTGGGTTGGAATGAGTTTAGAAATGTAGTATAAGTGATGATTTAAGGTTAAGATAAGTTGTATTTGAAAGATGGGAAGTGTATAGGTAAGGAATGTTGGAAAAATCAAGTTTTCGAGATTTCTGGTGTTGCACGTCGCGACCTGCAGTTGTAGACATTGCGACGTGTTTTTATTTTGATGTCGCGACGAGCTCCATCTTTGACGTCGCGACGTGCACCAGCTCCTCGTCGCGACGAGGACCCATTTTTATGTTTCGGTATTTTAGGAATAACTTTTGCTGTAGATGTTCAAATGAGATGATTTTGAATTCGTTGTAAACTAGAGGCATAGGGATACAAGTTTGATGAAGAAATGAAGTTATGATTCAGCCTCTAAGGATTTCAATTATTGGACGGAAATTGGGGATAGATTATTGTTCAGCAAGGATAGTTTGCTTTTAATTTTCGAAACCTTTTAGATTTCTTTGAATATTGTTTGATTGTGCGCTTAATTTGTTATAGGAAACCAAGCAGTCCCAATCCAAGAGCAAGAGGAAAGGCAACGCTAAACTTGGATTCGATTTTCGGTGGGTAATGTGTTTATAGTTATTGTGTG